>WJFA01000056.1:0-91524 GCA_009870155.1 Pseudobourletiella spinata | reverse complement strand
GGTACCATTGGTATATTCGGAAAGTACTCGTCAAGAGGAATCGTTTGGTGCCAAAGTTTCTAAAATTTGAGAGTACTCGTGTCACTCAGGTCGAAACCTCTTGAAGTTACTCATAGTGTTCCAGGAAACCTGGCGGGAAAGGAACTTGAGTGGAGGTTGTGAAAAAGGAGAAATGGAACCCACTCTAATCTCGCTCATTTCTCCCACCACATTGCTTACATTGAATCGAGCGAGCGACCTCTAAAGCTGAGTGAAATAATGAAATTAAATAGAAAAATGGAACCTCAGAAGACCGAGTGGAAAGATCAAAGGAGGTATTCCCAGCGAATTCTCTCTTCTCCAAAGGATTTTTTCCCGTACAAAGTGCGACGCGGAGTCGAGGTAATATACTACAGTAGGTAATAGAATTAAGGAGACTAGAAGGAATACAGCTAAAGAGTCACCAGAGCACTATCATGGCTGCTGGGTTCGCGTGCAATTTACGCGCTCTTGGCCAAAAGGGGGTGGCTACGAAAGAGGACAAAGGCTATTTCACGACATGAGGAGTCATTACGTTGGTGGTTCAGCCAGTAGTCGCTGTAGAAGTGGCGTGGATTTATTGTCACCATTGTCACCTGCTGCTTCACGTGTGAATTCTGATTGCAATCGCATCGAACTGACGCCATCTCAGCCCATGTGTCGCGAGGATTTTTTGCTACGAGGTTGTAGTACACACTAAAGGCGTGTATACTGGAAGCTAGACCGGTACACTCCCAAGCGCAATTCTCATAGGTCGTCTCGCGTGAGAGTGTATATGAGTGGAAAGACAGAGAGATAGAGAGAGCAGCGGAGTCAGAGAGGATCACCTGTATTACGTGTCTATTAGACAGAACACTCTGCACGGACAATACAGGCGAGGGATCATGAGTCACTTAACGATGCGATTTATTCTCTGTTTTGTCACTTTTTTCCCTAGCACGCATTTCCCTCTACTATGCCTCGCATGAATGAATGAGTATATGATACGTGGGCTGGGGAAGGATTTCCCTATCTGCTTCCAGTCTGGTTGAATAACAAGATTTTCCGATTTATGCATGAAATTCAAGAATGTTGGTTGAATAGTGAAAGGATTTATGACCAGGATTTATATTAACTTGAATTTCCTTTCTCAGAGACTAAAGATTGGTTTTGATCAGGGACAAAAAACAATCTTGCGTCATCCTTGACCACTTTAGCGTCTTGTTTACAATGGTCAAGCTTCTGGCATGGTAGTGGGTCCAACGTGTTGTACTCCTCGGTTCCTTACTTCCCGATCGCATTTCCAGTGGCCCGGCTTCTTACAACACATTATTCTTACCAGTGCGCACTACTGATTGGGGCACATGTAAATCAATTTCAATGGAAAAATTATTGGCCAGCTCCAGATTAATTTTTGAAGTTTCGCAATGACGCATGTACATATATACACACACCCACACAAGCGCACATCTATACCTTGAGGAAGCATGGGGGCACTGCACGGCAAGCAGTACGTATGCTCCTCTGTTGTGTCCATGTTTTATCCGTGTTAAAAGGAATTCTTCACGCCGCAAGGCTACGAGAGGGTTAAAGTCCCTCTCAACCACTTTCGTATGGTGTATTATTTCGAGCAGCTTATACCCTACAACTCATGGTATTTACAAGTACTATCGTCCCAAAGTAGAAACGTGTGCGTGTGTGTGGCTGTGGATTTGCGTATGTGATACCCCAACACCGTGAAATCTTGAATAAATGGTGGTAAAGTCCTTTGTGTTTCACCGTACCGATTCCTCCTGCCCTGAGTCGTATAAAGGTATCACATGTAGGTGATGCGTGTAAGTTACCACTCTAAGTTACTACAAGTTACATGCACTGAACCCGTCAGCCTCATCAAAGACCTCGAGGACTTTGATTCTGCCGACACTCGAGTGTTCAACGTTTCGAGTATAACTCCCACCGGCAGAATCGGTTCCCCTGATCTCCGCCGTGCGGGTAGAGTTTCCGCACCAGAGGGAAAAACTATTTAGCCTCCATGAAATGGCATCGCATACTTGTATATATGTACATTGCGGCCACTGTAGTCATGCTAATCGTATGCAAATTTCTTTTCGACTGACGAGAATATCCTTTGAGTGGGGAGGTGAACCTATTTCATGCACCAACAACCGCCTTACACTAATAAGACTCAACGCGTTCACCCCAGTTCACATCTTAATGAAATCAAACTCCATTCCAAGGCAGGGAAATTGTGACAAGCCGTGGAAACCCTTGAATTTTCTAGGGTGTTAATTGAGAAAGGAACCACTTGAGCATGGAGTTGAGTCGAGTGTTAAATATAATCGTTCACCCAGGCAAACTATTCTTCTTCACATCGCTAATCGCGTATATAGCTCTGAATTTTGCCATGCTAGGGTCGCATTATAACTTCTGCCCTCAAACTTGGACTCCTTCCCTTTTGGGAAATGTTGGAGTGTGTAGAACCGGGGAAAGCCCCTGTCTCTCACCTTAATTAAAACTTGGCAGGGGTTCAGCTTCCGCTTTCACGGAAACTGGGAATTCACTAGAGCGAGCTCCAACGGCTCGCCCGCTATTTCCGCTCCAGGCTCAATCCTTCATTCATTTCATTTCAAGCTCCAAGTTGCGTAACATATACATTCACATGAGCTCGTATACTCATAATAAGTAAACAAAGTAAAAGAGCCGAGGAAAATAAGTCGGGCCAGAGGTGGGCGATTATTTGGTCAGTGAGATCCCGAGCTCAATTGCATGTCTCGAGTAATAGCCCAGAGCGACATTTCGAACACTGGAAGATCAGAAAATCATTGAGGATTCTTTGAAAATGCGGCTTGTGAATTCATTTTGAATCATTCATCGTTAACTGGTCGAATATTCTGTGAAAATGTAATTTCACATTTTTGAATGCAGCGGATAAGGTGTGATTCAAATATAAATTTGAATGTACAAAAATAAGAAAATTTACGACTGATTTTATTTCATACCTGCACATTTTAATCCTATTACGTCGTACATTTCTAACCGCGCAAAGTTTTTACGTCAGCTGAAATAGTTCTTATAAAGTAGTCAGTTAATAAGTAATGAAGCCTTATACAGAGGAATTTCCGGAATCAAATCTTCAGGAAATCGAAACCTTGTGAACATAACGGGAAAAGATATGCACAAGAGTGAGCTATTACGTGCCTTAATGAATATTACAAAAAGACTAACGAATGCTGAGCAGCCATTTGGTACGACCTGGAAAAGTTGTGGGAATTGCTTTCGATTCGAGAAAGTCTCTGATTTGTGTCACTATTAATGGTTTCACCTTCTCATTCGAGTCGCTCTGCTTCTCTCATAACCGCAGCTTAAATGATCTTGTGCCCGAATGATTCGCTGATTGTGCAAGGAGTTCCTCCTGACATTGATAGGATCCATTTCCAGAGGCAACTACTAATGATTTCATCCGCTTATCTTTCATTTATGACATTGGAATCAACCCATACTGGAACATGCTCACATGTGCTGACTACCGCTAGGGGAAAAAGTAGAGAACCAGCAGACGTTTTTAAGGGGGAGGATATGCATTACATTTCTACGTGGACCTGTGCTCAGACAGATGATATGTAACATTTTATTCCGAAGTGCAGGGCCATGTCCAGTGAGAGATACACCGACGTATGAGACTATTTTCCGGTGATGATGATGGAAGCTGGGAAAGTGAGACGATGGGATGGACCACCCGGTAAATCTAACACCTGTGTGTGTTCACACACGGCCCCCATTGGCATATCATATGCATCTTGACCTTTATATTAATTCACTCCCTTTGTACGTCGGGGCATACAAACTGTCAAGATTTGTCGAGAAGAATGGGACTTACAGAGGTAGCTATAAAGAGACTCGTCGTCTACCGTGTAGATATTCCTCTTAGGAATCCCGGCGGTATCTTATCCGCCTCGTTTTTTTCTCTGTGACTAGACTACGCTGACGCTGCGCTAGTACTGGAACTCACTCATGGAGTATTCGATTTTGATTTACACTTGAGCCTCCCAACCTCGTATGCGTGGTAGTTCAAACTTTGTTTGAATTGTGAGGAATGGGCTAAGGTATTTGCCCGCACTCCTTATAGGTGCATATCTGCTGATCTGATGTTGGCCGAAAATAATCGATGCCCATTTATGCTGATGAAGGAGGCTGACGTATCACAAATTACAGGGGGAATCAAACATCCGAGTAATAAATCTGATGATAAAATGCAATGTTCCGATAACTTAATTAAATTGGGAAAGGAACGAGTCGTTGGAACGAGACAGGTAACAGGATTTTTCTACTATATTCTCCCCATACACTTTCCCGTACTTCAATGTATAGGTAGTATATGTACATCTCTTATCCGTCTGGACGAGGAGATGAGCTGTTGATTTCAACAGTACATGTTATATCTGTAATCTTTACTCGCATGAAGTAAGTGTACCAGGTTACTCTTTAAGGAATTGGCATCAATGTCACAGTGATGACGTCTATAGTGACACTAAGTCCAGACTACCCATTAACCCCAACATTTAAATTTGAACAGGTTGCTGGGTTGCTAGCTGAATGGGTACAGTACTATGCTATTATCAAAGGGCTTGAGGACTAGATTGAACGTTTTTCTCCCAAAATCCCACGCAAAAGTAAGTCGGCAAAATTAAATTAAAGGTTTATGCCTACCTTTCATCGTAACACAGCTCATTTTATTGGGCTCCTTTGCATATTATTATTATTATGAGCCCTGAAAGGAAAGGGGGAAGACAGGGCGCTCGGATCTCCCATTTAGCAGCATGCTATTACTTACTCTCGGGCTATTATAATGTTAGTACTACTATCTACGTAGCCTGTATAAAAATGGTGGAAAATGGCGACGTGCAATAATTATGACCATCATAATATTGTCTGTCCTATTGTACATACATAGTACGTTGTTTCCCTGACTTGTTCATATGATGTGGTGGTATAGCAGTCCTAGCGGCTTCCACTCACCACGTCCTAATCGATGCCTTTTCTCAGCGGATCATGTAGTCCCAGTTGGACATCGCAATTTCTGATGTCTTTTTAGTTTTCCTTCTACCCAATGACGACCGTATAGCTGTAGCTCCCACAGGGGACTGACTACACTCAGGGATTTATGTCGTCATCTAAAAACCCAAATTGCTTTATCCATTGTTTCAAGGTGGAACTGCTATAACCTTTTTTACCATAAGAAGCTCTCTAACAATAATTCTTGGTCTAACTTTATGCATGGGATTGGTATAAAAAAGCTTAACTATGCACGCTTGTAATGTATTCGCAAAAGTTTTGTAAAAAATGAATAGCGCTCCTCCAATTTCATAATTCTATCATCAGAGAATGACTTGATTCTCCATAATGTTGTTTTTTCCATTATTGCAAAAGGTTGGGTAGTGTCCTCAGGCATGAATAGTCCCATGTTCTTGTCGATCCTGACGTTGGTGACGACGGGACTGACTTGAGACGCTAATGTTATTCATGCGTTTCCTCCTGTGAATATAATAATAATAATAATAACGACGGGGCTATAGAGAGGACAGTGCTCTCACGCGCTCAGGTGTGAGTGGGTGGGCTCTTGAAAACATTCTCAATGGTCCTCATATGTACTTTAGTATAGCATGGTCCGCCGCGCTCTCCCACCGTTTACCAACGTATGTTCCGTCCCTACTTGCACGACGTCTAGGCTTGAAGAGATGGAGCGAGTGAGTGCGGTGTGCGAGTTAGAAACATACGACGGAATCAAGAGTCCATCCAATACAAACAGCCAAATGCTTTTCAAGTGGATAAATGAATTATGTCTTTGAAATACATTAATTTTTGAATATGTTTAAACACTATATGACAGCTCTTTTTATTCTCATCGCCATCATTTTCACACGTGTGTGCTCGGATGGAGGTTCTGTACTTGCTGGAGGTTCTCCAAGTGATGGATGTGTCCGGAACCCTAGTGGTCATTAATCTCGACAAATTCTGGGATCTCAACGATCCCAAAGGCCAAGAAACCTTTATGAGCTTGCTCCGTACTCTTTTTTGGAACCTTAGCTGTTTTTGTAATTGAAAATTGGGCAGGAGAATCATGGTTTCACGTGCATGAAAACTGGGAGGAAAAATTGTCTTCCAAGGCGGGCGGGGATTCCAAGCAGACCTCAAATCCTGGACCCTCATGCGAGAAGTAAGCATTTGAATGCCGGAGGAAATGGCATCAACTCCAGTTCAAAATCTTGAGAGTCAAGCTGCTGGTGAATACTCATCGTGTCATAGTATTCATGACCTAAACCTTACCGAGGTTATTACAGCTAATTTCTGAGGGAGCGGGAAGGAGAAGCCGCGCGCTGAGCTTCGTAGGTGAGCGTGAGTTCCCGTGTCCCTGCCGGCGTCTATTAATTTTCCATGCCGTGCTCACTATTGAAAATTTTTAACTTGGGAGTTGAATCGAAACGGTCGGTGACTTTGAAGCAGGCGGTGGAATCTATGAGTAATCTCCTCGAACACGTTCGATCACGTTACCTCAAAGAACTCTCCGTTCAATTCAGAGTCCACCCACCCACCACAAATTAAAACATCCGCCTTTTCGGACCTCATTAGCCCCTCAGCTGAATAAATTACGAGTGTGAAAATTATTCTACTTTGAAAGTCTTCGTATATCCCTATACAGTACCTCCCGTGTAATTTCATATTGATATCGACTGACCAAAGGAGCAATTCTACAGAAACCTCATCCTGGGGCTTGCACAAAGCTGTATGAGTTATTAACAACAAGATTTCCCACTGGTGCAAATAAACACTGTGTTGTACTGTTGTCTCCAAAGTAACGATTAGACTTTCTTCCGTGGCTCAAATTTTCCTGTACATGAGTTGCATCAGTTAACTTGCGAGTGTGAGAAGCATTCGTCAGGAGTGATTGGATTTATTGTGCAGTAAGTTATGAATTTGGAATGCGGCATTATAGTAAAGTAAATCAGTTTTTCAGTCCTTATTTTGTTATTCGAGCAGGGAACTCAACTTGTTTACTGCACATGTAAGACTCTCGTTATGTTGCAGAATTCGGAATGAACCGGAAGGCAGGGATGAGTTGAAATGTTGTAGAGCTTTTCTTCAGGAGTTGCATCGTCGTCGTCATCATCATCAGCAGCAGAAGTCAAAAAAGGAGGTAATGACAAAAAACTAGAAGTTTTTTCAACCCTTTAGTGTGTTGAACATACAGCGCATAGATATGACGAATGGAAAGTGGAATTAATGAGCATCCTCTATACGCAAACTGGTTACATTCGGTGTTAGACCATATCAGAGGGCTGTACAGTGATATGCCCGGGAATAAGATCCGTGAGGTGAGTATGAATACATTTTCCAAGTGATTTACAGAATATGAATAATGAAGTGGAGGTTGCATTTAAGGAAACTTGTCTCAAATCTTTTCACCCTCGTAGCTAACTGTTCGTATATTCAATGTTGAAACCTGCTGCCAGCATCCATGTAGTATCTGGCCTGCTGGCACGTCTTTTGACACTAACCTTGACTTTATTCCTCCAGCCAACTCACGGTAGTGACTCAAAATTAAAGCGCTGGATTCGAAAATTCCTGAATTTTCAGCTGTGCTAAGCCCTGGCTCCGGTGCATCCATCAATGTTAACTTTATCACGAACACATGTTGGAGAAATACTCCGAGGTAAATCATGGCTGATGATGAACTGCCATGGTTGAAGTCATGTCTGATGTTAACTGCTCCCAGCCTGAAGGCGTATCAAGCTATCAAAATGTAATCATTATTGTGTCTTATGGGATTTTTGTAAGTGAGCGTGTGCCCGGGACGACGACGATGGAATGCTCTTTAGTGCCTCTGAATTAATTGCATAATTTACTGCGTAGAGATTTTTCCAGGGAAAATCCGTCAGAAAAATGAGGGAATTGATCCACGCCTCCAGCTAATCATGCGCACACGTTGAACCCCGCATAGGACTGTTTTGAATACACTTCCACCGCCGCTCAAATCTCGACTCTAGTATCTTCTTGACACGCGAACAACGAATGGGAAAGTCAAAATCTGACCAGAGCCTGTGGGCCACCGGTCGATTACTACTGTCAGAGTGGGCAACAGTGAGGAGCTATACTCTCCATCCACCACAGGATTTTTTATGCTTGTTCCTACAAGGCTATAACTCAAGTTTTCACATAGAATACGCTCCGCCGTCAGCCGCCAGCGATAAAGCCAAAGCGTAGATATGGAAACTTTGTATACCCTCTCCTGCAAACTCTCTTTGTGCTCCTTAAGCTGCCGCAGTAGTGAAATCTGGTAGGGACCGTTCCTGGGGTGAGCGACTTCTGTGGTCGGCAATCATGTTTATTTTAAGGTCCAACAAGACCGCTACCACCCGTGAATTTGCACATTATGAGACAGGATTCATTTCAGAATGAGTCCCACCACCAAGAATGTACTCCTAGCTTCTGTACTGGACCGCTCCGTGAGGATCTCTCCAAACACTCATATGCATATGCTCACATTTAAAATAATGGGAATATTCACTACTCGAAATTTGATACAGTGTATATTGTATATCATATAGCTTGATACTGGGCTTGTTGTAAATTATTTGAGACCTTCTATGTTATGCGTGGATGTGTTTGTGTAACCTGAGCGTGCTTTAAGGCAGGATGAGGAGGAGCGGTGCTGGTAGGCATATTAATGGAATACATGTAGATCGGGATGATAGCGTGAGTTTTCTAAGAACTGTGAAATTGGCAAAAACAAACCAGCCCCTGACAGCCACAGCCACTCAGTCGAACGTGATCTTCTCGACGCGACTGGCTCGGCAACGGAAATTTGTTTTTGTCTGCGTTGTCACTGGATGAAATGTCGAAGGAGGAGGTGCTGAACACGGGTGGGACTATTGAGCTTCGTCAATGTAGATTACTGACATGACCAATTCCGTTTGGCGTATCAGCCATTCAAACCATCGTTTACCTTGCGGTTCTCATGGTGATGAGATGCCTGTAGGGATTGGAATGAGATCGCGATCGTATAGTGCCCGTCGCCCGGACCACAATCTCGTTGTACAATATCATAGAAACATTGCTGAGAGAACTGAAATCTCGATCCAATCTAAGTGATGCCAGCGGCAGAATTTTTTGTGATTTGCAATCGCAAATGATTTTGCAAGATTTTGCAGGGGGCCAATGTAGGGCCGTCAGATAATCCGGAAAAAATCCCAGTTCATTCAGACGGTAATGGGAATTGTCTGAGGGGAATTCCATTCATTTTATCTCTAGATAAATCCATCATTCTCACCGACCGGCTTGCTGACATAAAGGATGAGGGTTAGAGAAAGGATCAGTTTTGGTGTTTGTATGCCTCTGTGTCTGTGAGTACACAAGGTTATTTGTATTACACCCGTAAGTATTAGCCGCACAATGGTGGGAGGTGGATGATAGAGGGCTCAGTTCATCTTCATCCCTCAGCGTGTTCGTCGTATGGGGAAAAGTTTGGAGCCAAATTTGGCGCCGACGGTATAAATGTAAACTGATACTATTGAGTCCGTTAAGTGTGAACAAATATCACCGTTAGAGAGGCACGTGCTCAGGGTTCCACACCCCCTGTTTCTCATGTACTAAGTATATATATCCCCTACTTACAACCATTTCCCGTTCACAAAACAATGCAGGAGTATATATCCTTAGTTGGCCGTAATAATGTAGAAAAAATGTGTGTACTAAACCCCTCTCTGCCTACCGCTCCTCTTGTACCGGTGAATGACTGACATTTCGATGCATGTGTGAACGCACTACAGCATGTATGTGTACGCGTAATTCGTCTGTGTGCTGTCGTCACATTCCTTTCAGAGGTATCTTATGCGTAGAAGCTTAAGAGTTTGAACCCAACATTAATTTACTGATTCCATATAAAGAAGTGGCAGGGGAAAAAATCTCTGGCCTATATAGTATATGTGTAATGTCAAAAGGAGGAAGTGCGCGGACCTTATATGGTATCAAAGGGAAGGGAAGATTCTTGTTGTTACGTTGTGCTGAGGAACAAAAACGAAAGTGAACCCTCTAAATAAAATCCAGGTATAGAAGCCCTCTCTCAGACACATGCACACAGTTATATACACTCATGCACACTCAAACTCTGTGACCGTGTACTTATTAGGATTTCATCTTTCAGCTGTCAGCCGCGTGTGTGCGCACACACGTTGTACGGAGGAGAGGTAGCAAAGATGACGAGTTGTAAGAATGAGAAGGATTTAATACCATTTATACACAAAGCTGAGTCAAGAGATAGATGATCCGCTTCTCAAGTCAAGCCGCCAAAAGTCAGTCAGTCACTCTGACACAGTAGTGGCAGTAGTAAGTGAGGTTAGTGGTGGTAGTTGGCTTTTATCAAAGCCAAGCACGTCCATAATTCTAATCATAATAATTGACTCCTTATAAATCCACTGGTGACCATTCATGGAAGAAAGTGTGTGCCATGTTAGAGAATTTGTGTGTGTCTAAGAGTGTGTACGGGTTGTGCACATTGGCGTAACAGACAACAGTTCTCTTTTTGGGATTGGAGCTGCATCCGATTGCACTCTCTGCACTTCGCTCCTTACTGTCAAATGCAAATCCTCTGTAGACCTCATCCCAGTGCGTAAACTTGGAGTGCAATGACCAACTGAACTTGTTCCTTTCAATTGACATCACAATACACTGCATCGCTGCGAATTTCCCATTGTGGTGCTACGTACCCTTTGCCCAAAATGGCCGCTTTTCTGCACTCAACTCCCATAAACATTCGTCATCGCGTGGGAACCGTAGGAAATTTTTCAATTTTTTTGCAAGAAGTTCCACTAGCTATTCCTGCCTAGCTCGAAAACTCTCTACTGTTTGGTAGACCAATTACAGGGCTGCATAAAAGTACTCCATTGGTGTAGGTATGGTACAGCACTGAAACCATTGGAGTCGTCGTCGGTGAGAGGATTCACATTTTATGACCATTTGAACTTTGTCAATTTTCATAACAATTACCCTTGGGGCAATAACTACGATAATAATAATCAATATCATCGTAATAATAACAAGGATAATAATGATCACTCGCTCAGTCCTAACTATTGCTGACAGCTGACCTCGTTTGGAATTTTAAATGTTTGCAGATAACGATTGGGGGAGGACGTAAAAGGAATTGGAAACGGAGAAGTGACCGCGTAATTAAACTAATGGTCCCATAAACCATTGGGGAAATGACTCGAGAGTTTTTTATTCCCTGTAATTTTTTTGGGAGGGATAAATCACCAGAAAAAATCCACCACACGACGTACCATGTGCACTAGGTAGAGTTGTGAGGACGTTGCGAGTACTCTACTTCGCCGTTGTGTGTGTGTCCATCTGTCTGTCAGTATCAATGTGGGGTACATACCTGTGTCACGCAAGGGAAGCACCGTACGATTTTCACCGCCCCAGCAGTGCCCGTAGCATATCCGCCTTAAATTTTATTTCACTCCATGGTTCGTCGAAAATATTCAGCTTTCATTACCACCATTGTACTCATAACTTTGAAACTATAGGAGTTGTACATTTTTGCCCATCCCGTTAATATGATGAGATGTGTTGCCGTAGCCATGTTCATCTTGAAAATGTTATGTAAAAATACGCCCAGGAAAATTTCCATAAGTTGAGCACGAATCATAGCCTCTGTTCGCATCTTGGGCCACCTTGAGTGCACGAGGCGAACGAGGGGCCGCGGAGCATGTAGTGTGTGGAGCAATTAATTTTCAGCTGCCATTCACATCTAATTTTATTAGCCTTAATCAAATGGGCAGGGCTCATTTCATGCATATCGCACGGTTTAAATCCTAATAATGTGTTCCTCCACCACATAGAATCTTCATCCTTTCGCCTGCAGCTTTCACATAATCCAGCAGAAGAGGAATACGACTCCTGATGCAGTCTCTCGCGAACGTTCCTTTGGCTGAGATATTTTCATCATTTTTTTCGTGCTATTCCAATAGTTACACAGATCCGTACGGGCAGAGGAATTCGTGACAAGGAATTGAAGACTATGTTCTTTATGTTGGTTTCCATAATAATGTACTGTGTACTTAAACCATTATTCTCTCTCGACGGATGAGCTCTGCCCATTAGAGTGCGTCCTGACCATGGGATTTGCTGGTGGATGAAGTACAACGGCAATTACCGAGGACTATGAATAGTAATAGTCGTCTAACATTCTCTATAGACTTGCCAATCTTTCCATCATCTTCGCAGCCAGTCAGGAGCAGGGGGAATCATACGTGCTCACGACATCACTCACATGGTAGCGGCTAACGCAGCCAACAATATTTTAGCATCTATAATTGGGGAATTACTAAACGACGAACCAACGAACCACTGATTCGACGAACCCCATCTCATGAAATGACGAACCAACGAAACACTGATTCGACGAACCCCATCTCATGAAATAACGAACCAACAAACCACTGAGGAGGGTGCTTCGTTTGGTTCGTGGGGAACGGGGTTTGTCGGTTTTTTGTATCGTGGCTCGTTGGTTCGGAGGGTATGTGGTTCGTGGGGAAGTTGATTCGTCGGTTTTTGGGGAGTGTGGGGCGTCATTTTGTCGGATGAGGTTCGTCGAATTGTTGGTTCGTCGATTCGTTGGTTCATAGTGAATGTGGTTCGTGGGGAGGGTGATTCATTGATTCGTGGGTTGGATGGTTTGCCAGGTCATACAGAGGGTGGTTCGTTGGTCCGTCAGTACATTGGTTCGTGGGGAGGGTGACTCATCGATTCGTGGGGTGGGGAGCGTGGGTTATCATTTTTTCGGATGGTGTTCGTCGAATTAATGGTTCGTTGGTTCGTCATTTTGTCGGGTGGGGTTCGTCAAATCAGTGGTTCGTTGGTTCGTCGTTTTTTAATTCCCCTATAATTACAAGACTACTTATTTTGATAACAAATATTTATTTATTTACTTATTGTTTATACAGAGTGTCCCAAAATGATGTCCTCGATTTGTTTTGGTAATAAAACCTGAACCGTAAAACGGATAACAAAAGTTTTTGGGATTTACTTAGATACCACTCGCATCCTTATCAGATTGTCAGGACCGAAGACACGGCTCATGAAAAAAACTGCGGGGTTTGTTAGTATGGAAGATGCAGGGCTCATCAGTCAGATTACCCATTCTGGAAGCCGGTAGATAGATTATTTCGAATGAGCGAATTTCAACATATTTCGAATAAAAAAAAATTTGCAGAAAATACCCACAAAAATCACATACTGACTTCCAAGCACCCTTACTCCAGAACAAATACCTACCCCTACGGCTCACCTATGGACCGATCCACTTTGAACTAAGTACGAATTTTATTTTCCATCTGGGGCCCTACACCTCCCATACTAACAAACCCCGCAAAGTTTTTCATAAGCCATGTCTTCGGCCCTGACAATCTAATGATGACGCGAGTGGTACCAAACGAAACCGCAAACAATCTTTCGATTGAGTCCTAAGCCATTGTTATCCGTTTTACGGTTCAGATTTTATTACCAAAACAAATCGAGGGGATCATTTTGGGATGCCCTTGTCGAACTTTACGGAATATTCCACAGCGCAAGATAATAAGAATGCCCCATGCACATGTAATGCCGCATTCTGGAGTAAGTATGCTTGAAAGTCAGTATGTTATAGGTTTGTTCGCACAGCTAGTCTAGGTGTCCTTTGACAGTGCGAATTTGGTGGCTGGGAAATGTCCAACTCGCACGGCACTTGATATGCAAAACTTATTTTACACATTCTACCGAAAATGTGATTCTCGCGTCAACCAATTGTGAATGTTGATAAATAGTGTCGCTACTTGTGTGATAAAATTCTATCGCTCCCCTTCGTACGCAAGTGGAATTAGTGGGCGGGAAAAAGGGAGTCAGTAGTTCGATAATCCGCTCAAGGTAATGTACTGGTTCGATATTGGCTAAACTTGGTCACTGATTGCTTTTAAATAGAGTTCATCCTATTCGTTTACCTTAGCTGCCAGGGGCAGGATAAATTGTCAAAGGAAATGCGTTCATGATCGCTTGAACTTATATCGCTCAAGCCGACCGGAGCTGAGCTACCCAGAAAGATGATGGATTGGATGTCTTTTTTGAGTGTGATATTGATCGATGGAAATTGTTGGTAAGTTAAGGACGGAAGTGTGAAAAACAAGGCTGCGGTCCAAGATCGTAATCTCAAATATGTTACCGAATGTATTGCATCTTTTCAACTGTGAGAAATCAGTAAATGAATTTCATCGGACCCACTACAATAACCACCCACCGACTCTCCGACCAACACGAGTCTTGCTTGAACCTGGATATGTAAACTTATAAGTCGAGGGAGCTAAGTATCATCCTTGCTTTTATAGTACATGAACTGATAGTTTGGGTTCACTTTGCAATTGTGTGAAAGAAATAAAAGATTTGTAGCGAAGTGTCAGAGAACTAACGAAAGACTGAGCGATTATCATGATTTCCTTGGAAGTCATGGTGCTTCCCTCGTCATGCAGCAGACTTCACTCGTGTGGACAGATGCAATAGAACATTGTTGAATGGGTGGAGAACGGAATGACTAAACGGAGCAAAGTAGGTAAGGATTTGCTCTGCTCATCGTTCAAAGGAATTTGGCTGGGAGGGAATGAGCAAATCAGATGCCGTGTCGTGTAACTTGTCTAACCTACGTAGTAATATTTGTCTCTTCACTGATCTCACAAGGCTGCTGGCACCACCTCGTCCATATAATTACGTAGGGGTTGATGCATTATTGACGAGCGTAAAGTTGTGTTGTATAGGAACAGCGGGCTTGAAGGTAGAGCCTACTGTTGCGCTTGTGCACCGTGGTGCGTTCACAATGTATGCTTATGCATGTTGCAAACTATATTTGTACGCACTATGAGAGGAAAGGTAGATAGAATCGATTTGAGATTAAGATCACGAGAAGACGATGCGTATAAGTTGAGATGCCGATTGGCTGTATGGGAACCGTCCACGGCAGGACCGACCCTCTGTTATTGTTACGCAGAGAAAAATAGACTGCGGCCGGAGTCGGAACAAGCAACCCCGACTGTGTAGCGCAGTTGGCAATTGAGATAATTAGTGGAGTCAAATAATAGGCTGACTAATCAGTGATAAGAATCCTGAAGGCATGTCTGATGCTCACAAAATGAAATCCCTCGGGAACAAATCATAAACGGGTCTATTTAATGTCCCATTTTTCATATCGACATTTTAATGATGCTCCAAGACCCGCTCTCCTGCTACTCACCCACTTACTTCTATACAGCGTTCTCATCTCCGTCTTAAGAAGACTTAATGCACAAACTGATGGTAATAATTGCTCACTACTAATTAATGAAATTTCTGCTCCACTGATCTAATACACCCTCCCTGTTACAAGACCGCATTGTATGTGTACCCAAGGAAACGTACATTGCATCACATGGCAGGGCACGTAGAGAACGAAGTAGCCGCACTATTTATTAAAATTTCTATAATTTCTGAGGTCAGTTCAAGCTGGACCATGAATCAACACGTTGTAATTATATGTGAGCATCTTTCATACCTCGCTGCAGCAGCAGGTTATAATAATTGCGCTATAATTACCTTCCAACGATACTCATTTGACTGCGGAGATGTAGCATTGTAGTAACTGAATGGGCAAGAATATACGGTAGCTGACGAAGGTGAATGCCGGAGCGTAAATCAAACTCGTGTACCCCCGCCACTGGAGAGAATAACAGCATACATACTAACGTGGGAATAAGACAGCTGAAGTTTTATTTATATAAATGAGATCGTGGTTCGCACTGCTCATGGTCGCAAACGACTCCCCAATGGGCTATTAAAACAGTAGCTCTGCCTCTTAGCTAATGGCCCACACGATTTAATAGTCGTCAATCAGAATTATTCCCGGCCCTCACTCCAGGCTACCTGTGGAGCTAATCATGATAATCGCGGACTAAGGGGAGCATATCAGTGCTCAGCATATCAGGCTAACCAAGCGGTTTCAGAGAATTTTTTTTGCATTTGAATTTATTGCTGTGGTGGAAGGATAGTTTCGAGATTACGGGTGTCGATGTGGTACACGTGTGTGGACTGATTGTGGGGTTGTTTTAGGTCATATCTCTTAGGTGATGAAGGAGAAATCTGTCGTCACGACTGAGCCTGAGCTGTAAATATTGTGACTCCAGGATCTAATGGATACTTTGTTAGGCAAATTTTGCTCCTAAAATTTCTGGTCAGTTGAAGACTGCTTATGATGATATAATAGTTAAAAGAATTAAAAAAACACGAAATGTTTTGCAATGAATTTTGCTTGGCATTATTTTCATAACGATCGAAATACCGAGATGCATGCCGAATTCCGGTGTAATGGCACCACACTCCTCAGTACAAGGCTTGGGTGCATGAGTTCAGTTTAGAAGAATATAGGCTGTGTGTGATGGCTTAGGTTAAGACAAGTTAATGTCTTCAACACAGTGGTGGCTACAGCCATGTCATATCTAAAAGTTCGATTGACTTGAAGAGCTCATTACAGTAGCCTCTGAGGCTGTAAAGGATGGGTTCCTGAAGTTAACAGAAACTTCTTTGATACACATTTTATTACTGGATCTCTAAGCAAGGAAGCTGACAGAGGCTGCATACTGGGATATAAGAGGATGGACAGAGATGATGTGATGATGACAGTGGCGTTTGAATTACGATCTTATCCCTTTCAACTCAATTTCTAGTATGAGTATCTTCTTCTGTAAATATTCATTCGCATACTCGGAGCTTACCGAGAGCTGTTTCCCACGTTACTTAAGGAGGGGTGTATTCCCCACGGTTTTGAACTGAAACGAACGGAGTTTCATTTTCTCCAGTCAGCTGTATCCCCGACAGAATAATGAGATTTTTCCCAAACTTGTATCTACATAATGAAACTTTCCGAGCTGGGACGGGTTGAGCTTATACGAAAACTGATGTCACTTGATTGCACTTGTATTCTTGGCTTTATCAAAATGAGCTACCGTCCACCCCCACCCCATTTGGCAAAATTTTGCACAGAGAGAGCCTTCTTTGCAGCATATTCACAAAGGTCGGATCCTGTGCGCTACTGACATGGAATGGGAACGCATCAGGTAAAGCGACTTCTGTGAATAATTAGAATAACTTTGAATGAGCTTGGTTTCCTTTTAGGTTAATTTTGTCAAATATGAAAGCATAGTGAAACGTCCCGGTCTCTCGTTTTTTGCTGAACAGTGAAATTGTTGAACACACAGAAATACTTATTTGATGCCCAGAAATAAAGTTTCACATACACGGGCAAACTTTTACACTGTGGGAATTTTTTGTAATTTCAAACTTTTCCCGACACCTTAACTAGAAATTCTGAAATAGCTTTGGCAGAAAATTAGAATAGATATAACCTAATTCTCTGCAATGTATTCAGGGTACAATTAAGGGCTTTAAATAGACAACGGAGAGGTAATGAAAGTAAAAGTATTGAAGGCCCTGCGAACCTCCACCCCGTCCCTTTAGTAGAGCGGTTGTTATTTGTGATACACCTCCTCATATGGCTGCCCACCTCTGTATGTACACTACACGCAACAAGCATAGTAATTTGACCTGCGTACTTTAACGTAATAAAGTCTCCAAAAATTCCAGGGCTGGGTGGGCACCCAAGGTAAAAAAATACATAACTTTTTTATTCGTTGGGCGTAAACCTACTAATGCATGTATATGGAAGGAGCGAAGGATATGCTACTTATGTGTGATCTCAAAACACGTTAATAGGTTGCTCTTGTGCAGAGCATCAACTAGCGTATATGCTATGTTATTGTATTGTAACATGCAAGCTAAGGGTCTCATAAGTTGAATACTGGCTCAAAGACAGACCCTAATCCTAAAGCAGGCACTTGAACCGCATATAATGTAAATGTATAACTTCATGATAGTGTCGGGGAATTGAAGGGTGACGTTGAGTTGAGCGCGTGTAGCCTGTTAAGATTATTATACTGGCTTCTTTATTTCGAACAGTTTAATGGTGTTTCTAAATAATCGGTTTACTTACCTGCAATTCATTTTGTAGCAAAATTTGAAGAGTCTTACTCTGAAGTGCATGTGGATGTGGACTTGGTGTTATTTGCTATTGAGCCGTTAACTCACTCACAAGGGGCATTCTCAGGTGTCCGCGCCGCACAGTACCGACACCCTATGCAGCGCAGAGCTTACCCATAAGATTACCTCTTGCAAAGCAGTAGGTGCGGAAACTCAGATTTGACCCTTCTGGAGGGTCACAAAGTTTTGAGGTCAAACTATGCAAAGGAATGGGATACGTGCAATTTGAAAAATCCCATGTTAACTCCCATAAGGATTTGCACACGTATCTCAGTTTAACATGGAAGAAATGACAGTTAGCTGTGAGCTGGAATGCATTCAGTGTTGATGCTGTAACTTTTCCCAGCAACAAAATCTAATGATCTGTTCCAGAAGCTAAAATGAAATGGAATGAAGTTGCACGGTTAGATTCGTACATGCTGATTGATTCAACTGTGCTTTGATCCTGGAATCTCAAAAATCAGTGCGATAGTTGATAAAACATAGTTTGATTAACTTCATCACGACTAAGTGAGACGACTACTCCCGAATTTTTATAAGTTCATGAACAAAAGATTCCTCTTGTTGAGTACTTTCACAATTCACCACTGCTACTACCGATTTGTGACAACTGGTACCAGAGAAATGGGATATTTTGCAGAATTTATTTCTCAGACATTTTTTTCACAGGCTTTCATAAACGTTTTGTTTGGTAGAGAATTAAATTTTCTGAAAAGGGTATCTTTAGTTTTTCGATTTTTAAAACTTTTCTAATCGAAAATTTATTTCAGAATTTTGAAATTCTTACATCTCAGCAAGAAAAGCGTAATTTAGAAAACAGTAGGAAAACAATTTGGGAGGCTTCGAATTGGGAGCATTTTTTCGTGGTTCTTGTTAAGCAATGGCTCTTGGGTTAGGTAGAGGTGAAATTGCTATAGGTGCAAATAATGTTAAAGACCACCACCTAGTCTCGTAATTACGGGAAAAAAACGGGCCCGATTGACGGTAATGTTTAAATACCATGTGTTTTTTCTCATTTCCTATATCTCAGCAAACATTGGACAGATTCAAATGAGTAAATGCCGAACAAAATCTCAGGTCTCGATAGTTATCAAAATCATTGATCTACAGTAAGGCGTTCAGGTGCTAGAGGGAAAACAAAAGTAACAAATAGATTAGAACACCTTGTATAGTTCTGTTGGTGCATGATAACAATTTTGGGTCCTAAAGTGGATACAATGCTATGTCTACTATTCGGATGCTGTTTTGGAGGAATACGAGGAACGGGCATGGACTGTGAGCATCCTAACATGATTAATTAATAACAGGCTTAGGATTTGGTTCCGAAAATATGAGAAGGGACAGACAATGGAGGTGCGAGCTCGGTCGGTGCATTACTCCCAGGGATTTTTGGCTGCATAATTATGATAATTCTAGCTTACATTGTGGCTGGCACTGTAATTTACCATTATTATCCCATCCATTGGAAGTGCACCCTCTCCTCGGAGCAACAAGTAACCAGCGCCGTGGTTTAGCTTGAATTCTGCTGACAATGTTCTTTTGATTGAACGGAACAAAAAGAAGTGAAAATCAATGTGAAATCAGTGTTGTACAATGACAGTTGCCGCGGCATTTGGCTTAAAGTAGAAACCGCCTCTACACGGTCGTTCCGCTACTATCTTGTTAAGGGTCACATCAGAAGCATAGTCCTTCTTGCTCCTTATTGTAAAAATTGGGGGTTATTTTAGTACTAGCAAGGTTCTGATGACTGTTAACAAAAATATAAACTAACTGATTATCATTCAATGATCTTCGTAATCAACTTCTCATCATCTTCTTTGGAGGATAATAATAAAGTACTGTTTGGCAAATATATAGAAAAAAATACCTGGCTGATTGCTTCGTGAAGAGTACCTGAACGTTACTTTTGAGCCTGGCAGAGTGCTAGGCGTCGTAAATAAATGTAGTTACATATATTGTGTTATCCCTCGCGGTAACCTATGGTACGTGGAACTTGTGTTTTTTATCATTCATTACAGAAGTATTGTGACTGTGCGGAGACTTTTGTATGATTTATTATGCGAGTGTATTCTCATTTGTTAGCATAAACGGGATGGAGGAACTTTATCTCCGGTGAAGCCACGCTCACTATAGCGTCTCCATAGGGTTTTTTTCACCGTAGATTAGATTTTAGATGGTGAAGAATCGTACTTGTGGCTTTAAATTTTCATGCGAAGAGTCCCACACCCGTTTTTGCTCACGAATATACAATAGTGAAATGTCATTTATTTATTTAGGGGTGAATTTATGTGGTTCCATTGAATCACAAGGGAATCAGTCATTGCTTTCTCGTGCTTCATCAGTCCCTAGAGTGAGAGAGACGATAAGGTTAAGCCAGAAGCCTTGGTATGGGATATATGCGTGGACAAGGCGGCACTAACGAATTGAAGCGAATTTATACGTGTACACCACAAGGATGATTGGTAAGTCCTGTGAACTCTGTTGTGGTTACTGTGAGAGACACGGAGGAAACCGTTGTCGCCAATTGCCACTGGCAGTTGCTTTTCCATTCTATTTTCAAGTCGAAGGAGAAAGAGCTCATCTGAATCTTCCCGTGGATTGTGGGAACCGAAGTATGCTTATTTTGTGACAGTAGTGGCATGAGGAGGAGGGGATACTGTCGTAAAAGTACCTTCGTAATCAATAAAAAGTCATTTGTCCTCGCACCGTTAATACAACTGCGTCGACCGATCTCGTTGATGGAGCAATCATGTGAAGGATTCGTAAAGTTGGTCAAATTGAGATGTAAATCATTTCTGTGTACCCTCTTATCATCCAGTATGTACTTCATATGGCGGATCGAATTTCAATTAATATTAATGGTCCAAACCTGAAGTTATTTGTTTCTGAAAGTGTATCGATAGCGGAAATAGAACTTTATAACTTTATATAGAACTACGGTGCAAGAACTGTGACGGCATCACAGTGGATGGGTTCTTCAATAACCACTACTATGTCATGTGCTGAGGGCAAGTGTCAGAGATTTAGGAATGCTATAGTTAAACCAGAATCAAAGTTGAGGAGCGTTCCGGAGGTTCAATTGTTAGATTTCGGTTTTTGCCTTGTGCACCTCCACTGTATAATTCAAATGAATGAAGGGCGCACGGGCACTTACTCGCTTTGCAAGTCCCTATGGTTCTGAGATTGTTTCAAAATGATATAATTTGGTGACAAAAAACAGAGACGATTAGTACGGTGCACTGTTGTGCGTTGTGGCCACGGCGGTGCCTTATTGTAGGTAGAGGGGTGTGAGAATTTTTTTCGGCTACATTAAAACTTAAAAGGACCTGTTATGTTCATTGAAATTGAGGAAAATTACGGAGTCATCAAATATTAAATAATAATTTCCAGAGCGTGAATGAAGACATGAGGTTGTCAATTACCGCCTTGACGGGTTGTTGGATATTTGGTAAAGAAACCACTACGTAGGTCCGAATTGATATCGAAATGGCATAATTATGGTGATTGACTTGGAAATTTGTACAAATTGAGTTGGGTTAATGATATGGAGTCTCGCTTTCCGCCTTATCATTACAGCGTGGGGGTAAAAGTCGTGAAATTATCCACTGTAATTTTCACACTCCATGAAAAATCATCGGTTATACCATACTGTATATTCCCAAACGAAATGACGCCACCAAACTCTCGTACCGTTACGGCAGGTACGCGGCAGGGTGGGTAATAATTGGAGGCAGATAGATGGAGAACGACTTTAAACTTTTATTGTTTTTCCCTCTCCAGAGGAATTTGTCTTTAAGCGGCAAGGAGAATTGTGGGGATGAGTGTTAGAGCTAAACTGCGGGAATGAAGCCGTGCCGCGTGCGTAGGGTTCACTCACGAGCCAAATCATAAGTTCCTTGGGAAAGTTACTTATTTTTCACCCATACAAGCTTTAACACAGAATGCACATAGATGCTTGAGTGTGAGCCTGTCCTTCCTTTCATTCACACCTGCACTTAGGTCAGAGGTGAGCTTCGTTTCCGGAATAATATTCCAATAAATAAGGAACTCGGACTGGCGCAGTCAACACAAATATTGCTTGACTAGAATTTGTTTAAAAATTATTTATGCTCTCGAATAAGTCAACATGTCCGGTTTGTTTTCCAAACACTTTGAAATATAGCTTATTTTTCTCAGACTTTAAATTAACCAACAGAAATAATTACTGGATTTTCACACGCGCAGAAAAGCCTTGTGGCACTGGAGAAGTTCCTCCAGTGAGAATGGGGGTCCGAAGTTGTGAACTGGAGTTGGTGCAAACAAACCGGACAAATCCTCTATTGTGATACAGGGACGACGATGAGGCTGGGCGAGCGAACCAAAGAAGGAGTCAAAATATGAACAGAGATTTCAGTCCCAATAATAAATCCTACCAAGGATTTATGTGCTTACTCTCTGCAACCGCTTTACTTGCTTGCTGCAATCTCATAGGATATTGTGAGGAGTTCGGAATTTCTCTGGTATTTACTGCGGTGAAATAAATGGTATCTTCGTCGCCCGCTCGCCACTGAATGACAGGAACAGGCTGGTGAGCCGGAGGATGAGAAGTGCACGGCTGTGGACAACTTGATGCCATTTGTGTATGTTCGTAAATGCTGGGACCGGCCTTTATTTATGGTTTGCGATAAATCAATCGAATCCACAGAGATCAACACGTAAACGTTGCGGAGTGGAGTGGGGTCTGGTTATATGGATTGAAAGGAAGAGACGAGTAGAGCTATTGAATTTCTAGTGGGAGAATTTCGAGCCGGCACATCCGCGTGTCGATAAGAAATCAGAGCTCGACTCAAATTATAGCTTTCCAACTCACTTCTATTACACAGCTCCAACATGTCTCGGCAACAGCTTCCTTCTGTATCCATTTCCCCTCTCCTTCCAGGTATTTTCCTTTCTCTTCCACATCTTTTCTCGAATCTCCGGAATCTCCATTCATAAATTTTTTTCCCGCTCCCCCGTATCCTCTCAACAGCTCTCATATTTTACGGGAAGTTTTTAACCACCTTCATTTTAAATTCACGTGGACTTATTGGATGGGAGCGATTGTAAAGAACGAGTGGAACGTGGCCGTTAGCACTTTCCCTCTTGGTCAAAATCAGAGCAGTCAATATTAATCTTGTCATCTTGGGAAGACTCGGGAGACTGGCACTGTTCAAATCAGTGGGTCTCATCCTCGGGAGAAAGGACGAGAAATTTATATGTGTTCAGCAGCATCGCGCACAATCACTGTGTTTACAGTATCTGAATCATAAAATATGGAAATTACCTAAAATGGATGGGTATACGCTCATCACAGGATTTTACAACGTTGAAGTGGTACTCAATTTTTTCAATTTTCTCACAATCTCTCCCCGTCATCACCTTCGTATACCTTGGTGATCATCAGCCTCTCACTCTCGTTTCATACTTCCACTGACACGCCTTATTCCACGATTTTTGCTCCCAAAGGCAAACATCCAATTTTCATGCGGAATTTTCAAGCGGATTTCTTTATATTATCAGCTACCTATCGTAAACACAAGTTCGGTGCACTGACGTAGTGCCAGGTGCTTACTGGATTTAGTCTTATATCGCTGGATTATTCATTTTGGAAAATCTAATGTTCGTACAATTTTTCTGTACTGAATTAACATGTTACAATAGAGAAGTTGTATCAATTATTACTGTTTCATGATATTTAAGCGCCCGTTGAGAATATCGTGTATATAGTTATAACTATAGTGGGAGTTTCTTAAGACGAAGTAAAAATTTGAGACTTAGAAATTCACTGAATCGTGAAATATTATCCGACCACATCGTATTTTGTTTATTCACTTTGAGGACATGACTCACAAGTCCCACGGGATTTCTGCAACACCTCCACGTTCATTTTGAGTTCACGTCCAACAGCCCTGGTTCTAGACATTCAACTTATAATTAAGTGTCAGGACACGGCCAAAATGTAGGCAACAAATCGACGGCTAATTCTGCAAAAGCAAGCATTTGATTTTTGCCTTAGTTACAAAAACCAGCAACTGTAAACAATTCCAAACGCAAAACCTTCTAGTATTCGCGCCGTATAAAACAAGTAACTCATAGTAAAACATACGTTTGACGGAAGTCCTACCTCTTCAAATGCTGGCTTTTGCATTTTATCCGTCGGTATAAATTTGACTAATAAAGAGGAACTTTTGCGGCGAGTGTGAGGCGGGATTAAGAATTTGAGCAAACCCTGAAAAGATTTAGTGCCTCAGAAACTACTTACATGCAAAAATTATGTGGATAATTCAGGGTGAGCAGTGAGGATGGTCAAACATGTAATAAAGCATGTTTAGGCGTGATGCGATACATCTAGAGCGTAACATAACTTATCTCCCTCCGAGAAGATACTGCACACATAATTTAGCATGAATAATTTGGGAAGAGCAAAAAAATACACTGTGGACCAGTAAACGCTGTTCAACGACAGAAGTTGGAGAGTTTGTTTCTGAGCGCATGCGGGACGCCATAAAAGTCGAAAAGGATATTGTGGAATCTTCCTCCGTGATAGATTGTCTATGGGGGTGTGTGTGTGTGCATGGAAATGCCTGGAATTTGTATATACTACGGCAAACCGTATGCCTATTTTAAAATTATTACCATCACTTTTGAGGTTTGGAACAGATTAAAATAACTTGTTTTTTTCTCAACCCATGCACACGCCTCTGACGAACACATCAGGTAGTCTCGTCGAGTGATGCTGCCGTGCTCAACTGAACGTGAACTAAGACAAATGTATTGAGCTCTTGACTTTAACTATTACAAAGTTAACCAAGTTTTCCCACCGCTTCCAAAATGAGTCTAAGAGCAAGAACATAAACAAGAGCAGAGCTCTATTCAAGTTTCAAACAATAATCATTAAGGGCATCAATCTTTGCATTTTATTATTTCTCCCGCTCTGCGGTCGTCGTAAATCTCCGGACCGAGCATGAACATTTCGCTAAAAAGTCTATATGCATGTTTTGAAGCTGCTGAATGAGATCCTTTTAACTCCGTTGTTGTACAGACACAACCCGCACAAACAGTAGGAGGAACAAGAACGAGCATAACGGCATCGGTATTTACTCGGGTATGGTAAGTCGGAGTCGAAATATAGATTGAAAATTCAAACGAAAACGTTATAACAATAGGCCGTCTCTACTCTTCTCTTTTTCCAGTCAGCATATAAGGCTCACCATTAATGGATTCCTGACTGCTGGCGCTTATTAGCAACGCGGGGACTTGTATTAGATGCGGACGGGAAGAACGTACAGTTAATTCATGAAATATGAGTAAGGAGTCAATGCTGACAATTTTTTCGGAAACATACGCAGTGGACAAAAAAAGTGCTAACCACTGCATATACACAAAGGGGTCAGTCTCCTGGTGCAAAACTCTGGGTTATGCCAAAAGGTATGCGAGTGCTCACTGTAAGGTGAGATAGCTGAGTGCTTGTGTTGTACGGAGATGGAGGCTCAGAAACGGACTGGTCGATAGGATGACGCCCACACATGTTATCACTATCAGACAATGGATCTCTCCGGATTCTGAACAATACGCTCCGTATAAGGCCTGTGATTATTATTGTCAGTTCGTGTCGTCAACTTTTATTTTAATGCTCCTGGTCTTTCATTTAAAATGATCCTGCATTCAGTGCGGATTGAGAACCGTCAACGCCCTAATGCGAATCCCGCGCATGATGTGGGCGGTCACATCAAGGATTATAATGGTGAGAAACAGCGTTTTAACACATCACATTAATTGTATGAAAAATCCACTCGCTGTGGACACGTTTTTTTGTGCTGTTTACATGGGCTTGCATGACGTGCTCTCCGTTTTTGTCAGATAAGGTTCATATAAAACGAAAGGTCTTCTAACTATAGAAGTGTTTTGGGTTCTATGTGTATAGAACCTAGCGTAACGACATGAGAGCTTATGGTAAAGCAGTGCTAGCCAATTAGGGGGCCACAGGCAAGGGTCAGGTCATCATAATTGTGTTAAAGGCGTTGGCGGGGATTTCGCCGACGTGAAAGATACCCTTCACTTTATGAGATAACCTCCGATGCTCGTCTTCCAATAAATCTGCTCACTTTGAAAATAGGCTACTCCCTCGCTTCAGGTCTAAGTGAGTGAGGGCAGAAAACATGTAGCTTCTCATGCTCAGAGAAGTTACCTCAGAAGTTCCTGTCTGTTTAGCGCTTATCTCTCAAAACATTATTTTCCGTCCACGGATCCCTGGTGCGGGTCTGAGGTGCCACCCCGTAACACCGTGAGCATCGTGAATCAAGCAGCATCTTGGTGGGCAGCATGGTTTCTCATCCTCCCTGTTCAGTCAATCAGCTCGACCAATTTAAATTCAGTGTAACTTTTTGAATGGTACTAATGGGAACGGAGACGCTACTTCTCCTGTTTATTATGAACTTATCATTTCCCACAGTCGGGCGAAGTACGTGATGTCTGTTTCTATTGATTTTATTGAAAGCTTTTCCTATTCCTCTTCCCTCATCTATCCTTTAGTTGATTCAATGGTTTTCCTAGTGGATAAAAAAAGTCACGTAAGAGTTTAAGAAACAAAATATCAATGAACAAAGTTTTATTTTTTCATCTCAAGGTATACAGCAGCTCATAGGTGGTTCAAAAAAATGTAAATCATACGTGCGATCGGATGGAGTGTGCATTTGACTCTGGAAGTGCGTGCACATAGCTATCGCTTTTAAGACCATCCGAAATGTACGCCGCATACAAATTGAACGGAAAAGTCTTTGACAAAGCTATACTGCGTGCACCTAGCTACCAGCAGCAGCAGCATTTGTAGCACATCATCAGTAAGCGCTGGAAAATATTTTCCCTCTTTTTCTCATCCATCATAGAAGCGCATATCTTCTGGCCGTCTTTTCATCCGTCTCACAGTCTGGGATATGCCGAAGCCGAGAGCGTAGTAAGAAAATCTTTAATATCTTTCAGTGAAAGCGTCTGCCAGTCGTCAGACTCCCATATGCAAATGAACCTGAGCTTTGTATATATTCCCTGGTTTTTTGTCCCGTCAGTAATCATTAAATTAAGTTATTATGCATTAAAACGAAGAGGGAATGATCTGAACATGTAAATGAACACAATCGCGGCCAATCGCCACAGATATAATGATCATGACGACGAAGAGGATGATGATGATCCTTCCAGGTTTACGACGGCTGCTGTTATTACTTCTCCTCGTACTTACTCAAGGAGTCTGTATGACGCCATAAAAACTAAAATGTAACTGCCAGCCTGAATTAGAGGAATTAAAGCTTACTCCCCATGCTACTATTGAACAGCAAAGTCAACAGTGAAGGACGGAGATAAACATGGGAGGGATGGAGGCAAAAAAACAAAATTGAAAAATTCTACATGAATAAATAAATAGAAATCGTGACAGTCCAAAGGCTTGAATTAAATCCAAACGCTTCCAGTTCACCCTAAAGATACGACCCATATGATGCGCAGTGGCAGTGTCCAGCAAATCTTTCCCAACAGAATAGCTTTAAGGCTCAGCTTGAATGACTGCGAAAATAAAGCAGCAGATGGTCACTTTTGTTTGGTTTAGCTTAGAATTTGATTTTTTCGCCTTGCATTATCCCTGCAATTCACAATCACAAATTTGAAATTTCTCATAGCCTCTTCGTAACCGCCGATTGATAACGCCAACATGGTTTGAAGCAATAACATTTAACATTGTCGTTAACTTGTGCGTAGATAATGATCGGGAGGTAAAATGGTTTAAAATGAGGCTGTTTTAAATTTTGCTTAGCATAACACCATAATGCCTGTCAATTATTTTAATTTTCCCAAAAATATACAATCCTTGATCCTGGGTGGTATGGCGCGACAGTTAAGTTGAATCCATCCCATAGGATCGACGTTTGGGGAGAATCGCTGGGGTACCACAGGCCTGAAGGTTGGAAGGTGCTGCCAGTGTCAATGTAATTTCGCCCACATTTCCAATTCGTGTCTATTCTTTTCTTCTCGTGTAGTTTATTCTACGGTGGAGATCTGATCATAGATGAATGCGAGTGTTACTTTTGGGGTCGTAAAGGAAGTATCAGTGAGTGAAATCTCACTATTGGAGGTCTCTCTGTAGTAATTTCCTCGCTTGTCTTTTTGTTCAAATAGTTATCTCGTCCTGTGAGTTGATGGAAATGGTCCCCTCAGTGTGCTCGTCGTCGTCCTTTCACTGTAAGTTTCTAATCTTCAAGTCCGCTTGTGTCCTTAGTGTGTGTGCACTTCTTTTTTAGTTCTTGCTTGTTGCCTTCACTTGTCGTTTTCCTCATCCACTTATATATACACTACACACTGTGTGTTTGAATGTTACTTTATCCGTAGTAGTAGTACTACAAGTACTGAGAAATTCACCATCTTCCCTTCATAGACATGACGTGAGTAGTATGGTTGTGTGTGAAGAGGACTGAAAACAATAACATTGAGCCGAGCAGTGTCGTCTGATTTTTTTCAGCCTGCCAGTCCCAGCCGGTCGGAATACTACATTGGAGGGTCCCCTCTTGTTGTTTCTATGTGTGTGGCTTTGAATGATTAATATATGGGCGTCTCATTTTCAGAGTTAAAAGGCCATTGTTTTTCTACGTTGCAAGTCAATTACACGCCTCGGTCGCGACAATTGTCAAAAACGCTCACCCCTTTTACATATATTTCACTCATTTCTCCCTTGTCAAACAAGAAATTATTTATTGTCTCTAATCTTTAGGGGTTTTGCAGCAAAATAATAGCGGTCGTGTAGGGGAGATAGGGGGCTGTACGAACAACGAACGAAAGAACAATGTGTGTGCGTGCAATTAAAACGTGTCCACATTGTATCCACCGACCCAATGACGAGCTGTTCTGGATGACTATACGGCAAAGTTCCGCCGTCATAGTTTGGGGCTTGGCCTGACGGAGCGCCTATGAGAACGTGTCCACGACTATGTCGCGTTCTCACATCCATATGATGAGAGGAGGTTGAAAGTTGGGTAAAGACGTCGCCCTCTCCGTAGTCGTCGTACAGATTCAGTGGAAGCCGGTTTTGGCCATAAATTCTTTTCCCTCAACCGACCATCCTTTTACGAGTTTCCCCAACCTGATTTCCGCATTAAAGTCCCAACGCCAGGGCATTTGATTGTGTGAAATGTCACTCATTTGGACGCGGATGAAATGCGGTCGGTTTGGCGGCGGCAGCGTGGAACTCCGGCGAAGGGCCGGTCGTAAATTCCGTGTGTGGCTCTCCGCTTTGATTTTTCATCTTTCCGACGTAAATGTAAGGGTTGTTGTCAGCGGCTAATTATCGTTCCTGTGGGACGGTTTACGTCGGTCCTTACGGTGGGTATGTTCGGAGTGTTGGAGTGGATGCTTGATTCAGTGCTTTGCACATGACACAAGGCGCCTCTCATACCGACATAGGTCACGCCGTTGTAATTTACGATTTGAAAAACTTATGATGCTGGCTAGACGAGTCTTTTTTCACAGTTGTATCACACCGCTTGTGGCTTAGCTTGAGCGGAAGAATATCATAAATTGATTCCTTTGACACTATTCCTGTCGTAAGACAACTGTCGTACATGACTTATATAGGAGTCACCCACCCAACATTTTTCAGGATTGGCCTCGTCTACTCCAACTTTATGAAACGACTAACGCCGAGTAAGTACTATGCAAGTATGAAATATACAGTACAAGATGAAAATACTTAATAGGGCTTGAGGAAGAATTTCAAGTCACAAGAACGGTAGAGGTGGAAATACGTGTGTGTGTGTGTGTGTATTATGTTGTTCTAGTTTTTTAGACGGCCGCCGCTACCGTCAGAGACGAAGGAGTTGTTCGATGTGGAAGAGGTACTTGACAATTTGAAGTGAGGGCTCCGCAGCGGATTACCTGTACTCTGTGAGAAGACCGGGATGTGTGTGTAGAAATTTGTCGGCTAACCGATGAGATGGACGGCTTGAACCAATATGGTGAAAATGGTACGTGTTTGATTTACGACAGAGGCAATTATGCTTTGATTTATTGCTTCCAATGCGTCTTAATTCGATTCAGACCAAATATTTATCTTATTATTTCTCTCCTGTCTCCTCATCCTCTCTTTCAGGTTCAAGTCAAGTGCGAAACTGGACAATAGATTACGTCGTCCACTTCACTGGAGTAACGTGCTAACCCGCCACGTATCAGGTCAGTCTTTATTTTCTCAACCTTTTATTTAATTTGCTATTAGGCATTGACATGCATCTTTCTCGGCTTTTCTTCTGAAACATGTGCAATACAAGTGGTTTATTTTGTCAACTTACAAGGGGACATTCTCAGGTGTCCGCGGCGAACAGCAGCGACACCCTATGCAGCGCAGAGCTTATCCATAAAGATTGCCTCTTGAAAAGCAGTGGGTGCGGAAACTCAAGTTTGACCCAACCAGAGGGTCACAAAGTTTTGGGGTCAAATTGCGCAAACTGAAAAAACGTGCAAACTGAAAAATCCCATGTTAAATCCCTTAAGGATTTTCTAGTTTTGGATTTAAAGTGATTTTTGAAAATCCGCACAAAAACGGTTCTACTACTGTTGTATTTGGGTATTATTCACTTTGAGAGTTAACAAAGCCAATATTTTTCCTTTTTCTGAAAATTTCACCGCCATGAGGTAAAAAAGTTTCGAAGCCAATTTTCGACCCATAGCTCACCGTGTGTACTAATGGGGGCTCACTCGAAATGCAAAACTGGAAAATCCTTATGGGATTTAACATGGGATTTCTCAGTTTGCACGTATCCCCTCCCTTTGCAACTATTGACCTCAGACTTCGTCGGCAATGTGAGGAAATCGTTATGGGTGAGCTGCGTGCTGCATAGGGTGCCGGCGCTGTGCGCCGCGGACGGCTGAAAACGTCCCGTTGTTAGCTTTTAAAAATAAAACTGCAGTTTATGATTTTTTCGTGTCAAAAAAGCAAAGAATATTGGAAGACACCAATGTCTGCGTGTCCACGAGCACTAGTGATTGTTTTCGAACACATTTTTTACTTCTGCAAACTTTCAATTCCCAGTCGTGAGATTGACTTGTACTGGCTGTTGAAGGATCTATTAGAGAATGCTGACTGCAGCAGTGATAATTTGTCCCCGCCGATAGTGGCATCGCCAGAGCATAAAGAGAACATGCTCGTGGGCTTATTCAAGCAATTTGCCTTTGAAATATGACGGCCTACATTGAGTTTAACAATAATTTGCCTGTTGTTTTGTAGGCGCCATTATTGTTCCCGTAATTAAACTGTAAAAATATTTCTCCAAAACAATGCCTGACCATTAGTCTGTGAGAAGGGAGAAGATGCCAAGTTGGACACAACTCTTTTCCTCTTTTACAAGACCTCGTGCAGCACCCTGACCACGTTGTGCCTCAGTATACTACGCGCCTATCTACACACACATATTTATTAGTGGTGTTTAGATTTCATAAATTGTGAACAAGCTAATCGAAGTACAAAAGTTATTGGTGTTAAAGCTCATTTGTACATAATTTTATGAAGGTCCTGTTGAATGTTTGAAGTTTATTGCCAATTCATTAAGTCCCACTTGGAGAACGAGCTGACGGACGGTTAAAAACAGGCTTGACGCACACACTTTACCTTATGCCTCATTCACTCAAGAAATAATGAGGATGAGCCGGAGACGGGTAAAAATTGAAAGAAAATTCAAATTCCCATGCAAAATATGTTGTTTCGAGATGTATGCATAAATTATATTATTGTTTTGAATAGTAATTGTTCCTCACTCCCTTCCCCTACCCCTTGTCTGACTGTCTGATAATGTGAAATCCCGTGGAAAAGTCTCAATGTAGCATAATAGTTGTGAGGCTACGGAGTATACAGCATTACAGTGTATTATTATAACCACTGGCGAGACCCGGCACCCACATTCGACGAAACCGACTGTACTCTAGCAGGCTAATTGGATAATATAAGGCTTATAAAAATCGCCCCATGCTGTTCCTTCACAATTATAGATTCGAGTATGACTGTAGAGGAGACTGTTGTTTTGGCTACGACAGGGGTCGGTCTCACGATAGACCCACATAAACTGTTAAACCAGATGAACAATTTCATGAAGAGACCATAAGTTCACGGAGGAATCTGTCCACATCTCACCATGCCTTGAATTTTGATTGCATTTTACCCACAAATGTTGCACAATAATTCTCCCGCAGACGCTCACCACCTGAACGTGTGGTGAACGTGTTTACGAAAGCTCTCCTGTTCTTGTATGTGTGTGTGCCGTACGAACAACTCAGACCATTATTACCTTGTCTGTGAGCTTATCTATCCGTCGTCATGTTCATTCCCAACCATTGCTTCCCTGTACGTTCTGGAGGGACTTCATTAGACGCGTCAGATAGAGGTACTGTAGGGTCCGAACTCACTTTCCTAAGTACGTCATGTGTATGTGTGTGTGTCATGTGTTCCAATCTGTTCTTTGTGTGTTCGTCTTTCAGGTTGAGGATGGACTGAGAAAAAATGTAAAATTTCTGTATAACACGGAGCTGTCAGCATGAATACGAGTCAACGAGCTCTCGGAGAACCATCTTCATTTGTTTTCTGTGTCCGATGAGGAAAGCCACATTCTGAGCTCTTGTAATTTTCCTCAAGAATCCATGTCCTTTTCACTCGCCTTGTCAGCCTCGAGTCGTTTTCCTGACTTCACTACACAGCGTTTATCACCATTAAATACCTTCCCAATTTTTCACCTTTTCAATTACTTCGAGATTTTCAAAAATCAACCGCCCGTCTTTCTCACGGCCATTTAAAACTCAGCAACCTGTCAAGCAGTCGAGCAGTCCAGTTTTCTCGACTCATAAAATATACGTATCATTATTCCATTTTAACATGTATCATCTCACCTCTGGGAAGTGTATTCGACACAGCAGAACTCATGTGTAAACTCGGTCACTCATCTAACAACAACTGCCGTGTAAGCTACGAGAGCCAGTGTAAGTAGCTCTCATTCTTGCCCGCATAAGGTGCACGGTAATGTTACTCGAAAGAATGTGTACGCACCCTTCATGTACTCACACACACAAGTTGCGAATGACAGCGGAAAGGAATGTGGGAGTTTACTCAAATATTTCTATTGATCGTTAATTGTGCAGATAAAAGTGTGACAGGCGAGAGTTTTCATAAAGAGACCACTTTGGTGACAGGGCACCACCTCCTGGAATGCTTTTGGGACCTCATTCATCACGGAGTGGTCATTATGACGTTTGCCATGCTCGTGATGATGAGTGCTTCTAATTTTGAGTTAAATACCCAGGCAAAACAAATTGACTGTTGACGTGTAGATTCCCATTAAGATTTAGCCTGATTTGGGCAGGATTGGGGAGGTCCTCTCAACGGAATGAAAGCAAATTTCAATGGAATGCCTCTGTGAGTATGGAAAATGCGATTACTATGTACATGCATACCCATAGGTGAAAAAAGTGCTGAAAGTTGAGACACATTCCTTGGGATCTATTCATGTGCTTTCACAAAGGTTGCCCCTTTATCATAACTCAAACAACTTGTCGTCATCAGCCCGTCGCGCTACTCGCTCGTAGTCATAATGCTACAGTTTGGGTGGACTTGTGACCTTGAAGTTCATTCCAGCGCTCGCGGTTATGATCCCCTCCATGTTAAGCTTGGTTGCCAGTCTTATGTCACACAGATTTTTCATCTGAATCACACGCGGATTGGTCGTAGATTATTCAAGGGACTGGACGATGAAAAAAAATCTGACACCGTCCCTCTCTCTACGCGTCAACAATTGGACACGGCAAGAGATATAGCGCTTGTGATATCCAAATGTCGGCATGTCATGGGCTACGCAACTTAAGTAATGCTTGATTGGACCAGAAATGATGAACTACAGGGCTAAGTATTGAGAGACCAGACTGAGCATAGTGATGTGGGTACCATCATTGAATGTGAGGACCGCCTAGGCGTCTTTAATTAAAGCTAATTAGTAACATCTAGGGCAGCACACACCGTAGAACATTAACGGACAGATCTCCGCGACCACCTGCGCGAAATGATCTTTATGGTCTGTGTGATTTGGAAGGTCGTGAAATTAGAGTTCGTAATGACCCTCTTTCATCGGTGAGCTCAACAGTGTCTACGCATAATCAGGGCATGTAGTATATGCCTTGTTGCTGTTGCTGAGTTCTGGTGCGGTTGCTTCTAGGGAATTATCCTCCTGCTCACTGCCAAGTATCATACCGGACCGTACAAATGTACGGGCGTAATTATTAATATTCACATTTGAATACAGTGAGCTTAATGAATGGCTCGCGGCGGGTGCCTTACTGATTTAATTAGAATCCGTCTCCATCGCTGCTTTTGAACTATGGCAGTCACCTCCACCAAGCCCTACTCTCAACCAGACCGCACAGAGAACAAAGGACTGGGCAAATGATCAAAAAAGTACTTTAGCATAGTGCAGGACTTTCAAGCTTCAATAAACATTGAATGGTGCGGATGTGCTCTGTGAGAGTGATGATGTGAGACTGATGGGCTATAATGTAGCAGCAGTCCCAGCATTTTCTGCAAAATTTTCATGAAATCCATGAAAAGAAAAAGAATGGTGGGTTGCGTAATTAAACTGTAGTTTCGTCCTTCGGGACGTGTCTTAGTGGAGAGTGAATAGCCTTTGCTTTTTTATTTAAGCATAAAGCCTCGACAACCTCCATAGACTTTGTTTGAAACCGACGGTTTTATTTTTAATACATTTATTGGAGGGACAGCCACGTTTTGTATGTATGCATGCACATACGTGAGGCTCCTCTGATGGTCTGTGTGTGTCGCATCATTAAATTATATCAAGCCAATTTGAGTTGAGACAAGGAGGGCCTTTTCAGGAGCCCGACTCGGAACATGTCAGACTGAAGAGCCCTTCGAGTCTTGTCTTTTACTTGTAACACACAGCATACACACACATCACAGTGGATGTGAAGAGCATGAACTAGTAAGTAATGATACTTGTCAACTACCACCACGTCTTGCACCCATCAAAACCAGTTGATGAGCCTCAAACGACATCCTGCCAGTCTTCAAAGTTCTTTTCAAATCCCCACACCACATAACCCCTTTCATAACATGTATACGAGCGTCTTGACAGGAGCAACGCCAGTGACGAGGATAAGGTACTTTCATAACCCAATACAAATGGTACTACCCCTAACATGGAAATACATACGATCTGGACACCGACGATCAGCCGAGAGAGAGAGAGGTTCTGAGGAGCCGCCAGGCGACTGAATGTCGATAAAAGGGCTCGAACTGAGTCGATTTTACTGTACTAATGAGATCACCACTAGACCGATCCCCTTTGTCTCGCAGTTTTGTTGCCGAAAAAACCAGTATTGTACCGACACGTCGAGTAGTTCACCATAGAGCCATGTGGTGATTAAGATACCGGCTCTTTCTCCCTCCCACCGTCGTCTTTGATTCTCCCTGGACGTGCCTTCGCCAACATCTACGGACACGACGTCTACGCCGTCCATCCCCCTTGTATTCATGCATACGGGACCATGAGCTTTTAATGATTCCCCAAATGTTACGGCTATTAAGGCAAGGCGTGGAAGGCTACGAACTGTGCGCAACAAAAAAAGATAATGTACCGGAGAGCGCTGGCTGGAAAAATTGATTTTGCTCGTTGCATTTCCAGTTCGATTGTTTCTTCTACTAAATAGTCATGAAACTTACTATGTAGGACCAGCTGACCCTACCTGAAAAAATTCTCACTAGTCCTCCCTAGCTCGCATCTAGATCTACCGCTGACGAGACACAGTTGTTAAATTCCATTACGTCCAAATATTTCTGGCGTACAGTCGCATTATTATTGGTTTCAAAGTAAGCGTTCCTAGCATCATACCGGCTAATTTTGCTAGACTGGGGGTACAGTGGAATAGCTTATGGAAGTTATTGAGTGGAGGAGATTGAGAAATGGAGCAATTTATCGCTCAAGCTAGCGCGCGAGCGGATGTGCTGGTCGATTTATTGGCGTTTGAGTGACGAGTAAACATAATCATCTCATTACAAACCTTATCCTCAGCATGAGGTGAGCCAGAAGGCTGGCTGAGTGGTGATGCTTTCTTGTGAAAAGCACAAGGCACTAATGTACCTATAGAGGGATATATATAAGGGTCTCATATTACAACAGTAATAATAGCATTAGCCATGGCACTGGCTTCTAGTGGGGACACTACTGAGATGAATACGATGGGATTAATGATCCTCCAGTCCCAAATGAGAAATGCATGTGGTTCAGCAGCAAATATTCCTGCACTGCTAACACGCTATGCATAGGGGCTGGAGATATTACTATAGTTTTCGTAAGTCCCCATGGTCTAAAGTATAGAGTGTACACTTGGTATTCATGAAGACAGAAAAAAACCATTTGATTGACAGGGATGCCAGGGAGGAAAAAACTGGCTTTCTCGTTAATGCATTTGCCATATCAACAGAGTGTAAAGGGATCTGTCACTAGCTCTTCATAAATTACTCAGTAATCGAATGACATTGAACCAGATCCGTGGAGGTCGAAAGTCGCAATGCTGCTGATACCCATGTACTGATGCTATGACTCCCATATATTTTCACACTCGTTTCCAACCTGGATAATACTCCATAATCTGTGCCATTCGCACAGTGCGTGCGAGACTTCACTAGGCCTTGCAGGAAGAATTTATGCGTCCCCGACCTCAGTGAATGAAAGCCATGACTTCACTTTCCTCAGTAGATTTTCCTGCGTTCTGAAAACACCCGCATGAAAATATTCTGGTTTTGCCCGCTTAGGGTAATCTAATTTCAAAGTTAGGTCACACACAAAGGCACTGATTTCAGCCCACAAAGTGACCCTTTGTGTTAGTATTGAGAGCAATTCGAGTTTCGGTCGGAACCCAAAGGGACACCTGAAGGAGCCGACAGGGAGGGTAATGAATAAAACATCAGTGAACACCAGCTTATTAAATATACAAAGACAAGGCTGGACATTGGCCGATTAAACTTGTCTCAGAACTGACCGCCCGTATACAAACTTGTGGTTATAATAATAATGCATTCACGTCAACTCAACAGTGGGCGCACCATAATGATAGCCCTCTGTCGAGAATAATGAATGACATTTCGTGACACTGGAACCGCATGACGATTATATGCTACTTCATACACAGGACAGCCGCGCATGTGACAGGGGTAATGTTCTGGAATTTTTAAACGAGGATGAAGCGGTTAGTTGCGATGAATCCTGTGCTGAGAATATCGTCCGAGCAGAGCTAAACCCGCTACGTTGTGTGTCTGGAAGAAAATGGCTGTGATAAGGCAGAGTTGACACTGTACCACGGAGCATATTAGCAACGCATGCATCATGATCGAAGTGACTTTGGCGAGGCATTGCGGTGCGTGGTAATTTCCCCCACATTTTTCACCACCATGATCCATCTCGTACGCCTCCCAGGGAAAAGCCAAGTCAACAGTTTCAATTACCCCACCATTGTATGCTCCCGTATGATTGATGGCTCAGCTCCTCTTGACGCTTTTCATGTCAACCACCATCTCCTCTCTTGCGTGGAAATCTTATGCTTATGCGTCTTATGCTCCCTATGTGTAAGCATACGCAAGTAGACGCGCTCACACAATGTGTACACAAGCACGCGCAGCTTCTGATGTCTTTGGCGAACATTCAGTCTTCCCAAGTTTGGGGTGGGAAAGGACAGTTGTGCTGAACGGGGAAGAGCTTAGCATGATATAGAGACTATTCATATCCCTCTGAGTCTCGGAGAATAGTCACCATCCATATTACGGTCTCTTGAGAAAAAACCCAAGGGAGTCTCATTTTTTAATTATAATATCTTGACCTTGTAAACTGAGAAATTAAATGCTACCACAACTAAAAGGCCAAGTGTTTTCCAGTGAAATTCTGCCAGATCAGCTACAACTTTGTTTGTGATGGACAACAATGATTTATATACATTGGTGCTCCCGCCCAACCTCACTGTTATTGGATAGTTTACTGTTGACTGTTGGGATCCTAAGCGTATGCGGGATACTGCAAGCGGCGGGAATGAGGCAGAGTAGAGCTGGGGGTGTAAGGATGCAAGGGAGGAGCACATTTATATGTGACCGTGAGCACGGACACATTCTTCTAGGGTGAAACATAGACGGGTAGTTTAATTCCCTCATCTAACAAGTTGGTACGCTGGAGTTTCGAAAAAATAATCAATCGGTTAGTCAAAAATTGATTTTATTTTCCATACTTTTAAGTAACAACATATTTTTATTACTTTTATCTCTGAAGAAGTTTAGTATTGATGCTCTATAAATCACACGGTAATTTGTATGCACTGTTGTTTTTTAAAATTTTATCCTTATGCGATTTCCTAAGGAAAACAAGAAGCTAGCGAAATTTTCTTTACTTCCTATGAACTTGAACTATCAAGATCCCACACTGCAGACAGCGAAAGGATAATACTTAAGAATAATGTACATTTTCGGAAGCAACGGATCATTAATTATTACACATTCAGCTAGTAACTGTCACAAAGATGGGGATATGGTGACCAAGTCTCATGCCGTACATCCGTTATAGGTTCATTCTCAACGATATTTTATTCCTCCGTCTAAAAGGCCACAGTACTGCTAACGGTAAAAGGTGAACTCATCAATTGTCGTCATGATCACTAGTAATATGCCCTAATGGAGGGCTCTGCGGAGGGAACTTTCAGCTGTGATGTATTCCAGCTGGGTGCGTCTTGTTAATAATAACCGTACAGTTGGAATGGTATCGTTTTCTCAGTCATGTATGCAAAATGGGTTCATTATGGAGCTCCATTCGAATGAAATGGAGCAACAGAATCATTCTGCGTGTGCAATCAGAACATTTACATATGGCATTTTCTTTATTATTGCTTCCCCGGCATGGTTCACAGTGGGCCATTACGAATGGCGTCGAAGAGGCTTTAGCGAATGACTTGCTCAACATCAAGACGGTTCAGAGTCAACCACATGGACACATTTAATGAACGAGTAAATGTATGAGGGAAGAGATTCTGCGGCTTGTTAGGCCAGGATTTTCTGGCAAAGAACTTTCAGATGAAATTTAATGAAACTGGGATGAAAAAAGTCTACAAGGAACAAGCTTTGGTTCGCTCGACTTGGTGCAAATACAATGGCAAGAGCTAGAAAGTTAAGATCCATATACAGCCTCCAAGGAAGCCATCTCAACAGCTTTCACGACCTGCAATTCCAACTGAGAGCCATTGTGGCATAGGTTGGGTATTCCCCACCGTATGCGCATAATATAATCCAAAGAATGACCCGGTGAAGCACCGAAATGACATTTCCGTGACACAAAAAATGTACTCGATAAATCCATCACTCATCTATGCATGTGCATAATCAAGAGTCGACTTGAGATGGGATAGACATCAAATTGAAAGCTTGAATGGGAAGACTGGTCACATGTCCCCCAGTTTTCTGGGTTTTCAAAAAAGTAGGCATCATTAATTTGAAGGCGTTCCAATGCGTCGCCACGTGAGGCAGCAAAAATTACCCTTTTCGTATCTCGCCTTGCAACTACAGCTCATCACATCCGCGGAGTCTTCATCTACATGATAAATGGGGATAATTATTAGATAAATGACTGAAATTGTTGGGGAAGCTGAAAGATCTATTCGGCATACAACGTAAACGACGTGGATTGAATGAGATTTCTCGAGAAATCCTACGTCGCTTCGCGTCGTCTTAGTCTCCATAGTTGAAACTTGTAATGAGGTTTAAAGAGCTTTGTCAACAAGAGCAACAATGTGTCCCGCGACTAGAAGTAGTCTCACATTAAAGAGACGCGGATTCTCATTAATGGAATTGACACGTGTCAGCTGTTGGAATCTATGTGAAAGGACTGACTGAGCGTATGCATAGGATTTGGTGGGTCCCTTAATTAATGAATTTTTCTTGTCACTCGGAGCTCTCTGACTGAGGAGCAACAAGGATAATCAACCCCTCCCAGACGAGACCGCTCTAGTCCGGACAGTAATGAGGTGCTTTAACGTCTAATTAACGACCCGTATGCCTCACTCAATCAGCTCATCATGTTGTCACACTCGCAGCCCTCTTTTTTGCTGTAATTGAAAAGGTACAGCACTTAAGTCACAGACGACGTATGCGAAAGCCATGAATCGAAATAATGAAATTTTCATCGTTTTCATTGTCAGAGATGATGGAGAAATTTGGAGCGTTATAATTCGAGAAGGCTAGCAGCTTCCTCAAAGAAGCATTTCAACCCCGTTTATGGAAGCTAATCTATACACTTAGATATCAGCCCAGAGGACGCTAATGTTTTAAACAGGGAATTCTTTCTAATTTGAGCCGTCATGACTCATTCCAGAGTAAATACCATTCTGCCCGAAAGAAAATAAGCTGCAAGGTACACTAACCCACTCATCAACATCCTTCAACTACCGCCAGTTTTTGTCTTGTATACTCGCCTCACGGTGCATGTGTCATCTTTCAGTACGTTATCCGACGATTATGAAAGTAAATCAACATCAATCACCGTACTTCAAGATGAGAGAGTAGTCAAGAAAATGTAGAGCTATGGAGAAGAATGTTTCCTTGTGTATGAGCATTTGAGTGAGTGCATCACGAGAATGAGTGCATGACATCCCATCTTTTCTACCGGGTTCACAGCACAGTGCTTGGCATTCATCTGTCTCCTGGAGCTAGCAATATTCTCGTGGTCAGCTCGGAAATGAAGAGGTTTTCCTCCCCAAGTACGATCGTAACTGACAGATAAAACAAATGAGAATTTGTTTGAACACTGGGAAAATTATAGGTTGTTACTGCTGAAATGTGGCTATTTCCATAATCATCTATCATCATTCTGTGGACTCTGCCATGTGGAACGCCGTGTACCGGGCGCGGGCTACAGTTTTACTTTGTACACGAGCAAAGGGATTCCTGTTTCCCTACAAACCAAAAGTCAAAACTACCTTGAATCACATTTTGTTCGTAGCGTAATCTTCACTTTCCCGACCATTGTAATGCAGCAGCATATTTGAGACAGCGTACGTTCCCAATAAATACAATGTTAGTGCTAAAAATTTAAATTTCTAAGCCAGAATATTCAAAGAAAAATAGGATTTACGGGTATTATGTATTAACCATCCCGTCCCGGAGGTGGCGTCGTATTCGGGATTATTCTCACATTTTACACCAAAAGCTAATGGATCGCTCGGGGATTCAAGTTGAACTCACATCAAAGGGAGAGGAAGAAAGGTGGGGCCAATGGAAAGTTTGTGGAAAATTGACTCAGTGGTATTTGCGTATGTATACCAACTAAACGATTATATGTTGACATTGAGGAAAGTTCTAAAAGTGTTTCCAATCTGTGGTATAGTTAACTTTTGGCTCTTCAAATGGGGCTTACGCAGGAGCAGGAGGCTAATGACAATGTTTGGAGAATATTATAACTTTTACCTCCTGTAACTCCTCTCATGGAGAACCACTGCACCACTACGGTTGAGCTCGTTAGTCCTTATTTCGCGACCATACGTATAGCTTAGCTTCTTGAACTGTTTGACTTTCTCGCACACTCCAGAGGCTCAAGACCTCCTTCGGGAATTAACATTCGGACCTTCTAAATGGATCTTCCCCTCTTGCTAATTGGCTCAGATCCCGCTTTCTCGCTCTTTCACTCCCGTCACTCGGTTCGAGCTTCTAACTTTCGTTACTCGCAAGGTTGATTTTTTGTGTCCTCATCACGAAGAGCCTTCTTGTACAGTGTCAGATTTCTTGCACCCAAAAATTGATTATTATACGATTTTAGAATGCCCACAGTTCGAATGGAGAAGATCCTACAACTGTCGGTGAAATTCCTTAACGATGTAAGTGTTTTCTGTATCCTCTACCTTAATAGAATGGTGTGAAAATATTAATCTTAGTCGAGGATATTATAGTTCTAGCTTGAAAACTTCAAATGAAAAAAAGAATGTTGCAAAAGGAATTAAAGCAATTAAGGTGTAATAATCACAAAGATAGCTGTTCACATTGTTTTGATTTGTTAGAAGTGCTGTATATTAACTTCGCTAATTTTGATATCATTGAATAATGGCCTGAATTACCTCCAATATCCATCGACTGGACCAGAGCCAGACTTGAGACATGGTCCGAAGTAGGAAATAAAATGAAGTATAATTAACGGAACCGGCATTTTTAGATTCGGAATTTGACCGAATTTCCTGCAGATCAATACAGTTGAACGAATCAGTGCCATATTTACTTGACAAGGTATGTAAATACTTTAGGCGAAAATTAGCAGTACTGAAAGTCGCTCACAATTTATTCCTCTTCTATTCGAGTTTAGCATTTTTTCTGAATTTTCAATGTCTATATCTCTTTTAATAAGGTCGTTGTGTCCCGCTGAGTTATAAAAGATAGTCACAATTGTCAAGGTCATATCACTTTTCATTCTTATCGAAGATGCAATTTTGAAAAGCCTCACTTTGGGTTTTCTTGAACCATTGTTAGTATACAATTATTCAGACTTTTTCAGAAAGAAGACCACACTCCATAGGAGCCAGGACAGGTAGTGACTAAACTCTTCACAACATTGTGTACCACGATCTCGAAAGTTGTTGTACGCTGCAAATCTAGAGCATAGCCAAGAGGGAAAGCATGAGGATTTTAGGAGGGAACAACAGTCCGTCTTCACGCATGACGCATGTACTGATAAAAAATCTTCGCGTTGATAGCACAGCACATGCTCAACCTCATAATAATGAATTATAATCAGAAAACATGATTAAAGGCTGTCCATAGGCAGAATAATTGTTTCATTAGGTAAACTCTGTGAAAGTGTCGTGAGAATTGTACTGCACTCCCAACGTGTGAACGTTGAGTCATTTTCTCGAATTGACACTTGTAACCTACATTACCTTTTAAAGTAGTGAGCTGCAAAAAGCTCTTGGCAATAGGTAAAGCCGTATTCTTATATTGTGGCGGCCGCCACTCCGTGCCCTTATGTACCAGTAGGTACCACCAACCTCGTCGTCATCGTACATGTGCATGGTCCAATATATTGCCCTTGGGCTATATGTTTTGTCACTCGGTATTCCAATCGGGTTTGAACTAAATTTTGTCGAAATTCCAGGGAAAACGAATAGTTATCACTCACGTATAGCGTGAGCATCAGAACTATGACTGTAATTAGCTGACACCAACCAAATGTAGCCTCTGAAAATACTTCCATGCAAGATTAATTTAAAATGTTTTTCGACCCAGGCAACTTATCAGATGATATGTTGGTGCAATTTGCAATCTACTATTTCCTGATCCAAGCCGGTCTTCTTAACTTGCTCCCAACTGTATACTGCGCAAATAATGCTGAGAAAAGAATAGTCCGATACTAATTTCGTTTTTGTTTCTAACAGCTAAGCTCCTCTTTGGATGCGCCCGCACGGAATCTCTGTAGCCATTTGTCTCCTTAATTATCACCTACAAATCAAAATTACTATTCTCCACCTTCTCTCAAGAGAACCAAACCTATAAATACCTTGTAGTTAATGGTACATTCTAGTGAGCAAAGAAAATTGTGGAGGGCTCCTGCCTTCAGTTCACTATTCTTATGTATTGTTCCTCGGTGGGTGATTATTGTGTCTGCTAATCGTCTTCCATTATTGAGAAATGAATTGGATAAAAAATTCCCCGTCCTGAGCGTAAACAATTTACTGAGGTCATTATGCCGTGAATGGACGACTACGCTGGACTATTCCATGTGCATAACACGCTAAAAAAGGGCGAGAAACAGACGCATTACAGACATAAATTACGCTACCCGGAACAGATATTGAACGCGTACCAGTAACAGTACCGAAGGGTTGATTCTCACCATTGGCCAATGTATCTGTTTGTATCGTTGGAGGTACCTTATGGGCTATGGATTTATATTGGAGCAATTATGATTACCTTCCCAATCGTAACTTTTCGGATCACCTCAAGGCTTTTATACTGCTACGGTATTACATGTAGAAAGGGCTAGCCGAGTGCACCCATAATACCATCCACTGGAGGTCTTGATTTAGGAAGTTAACGCACGTAAGTAAGGTGCCTTTTACGGAGTTTCGGATTCAGATCCATTTTGGATACAATGAAGGTCTAGTAAGCACTTCTAGCTAGTCCTGCTTTTATGGCAAAAGGCGATATGTTCAGTCTACAACATTTTCACGGCTGTTAAGCAGTCAGAGACATCATACAGTTGTTGTACTATATGTGAACTATTACAGGTGGATTTTCGTGTCCGTATGGATCCAAAATGGTCCAAAATACTAATTTGTTTTATGGGAACAATGATGTGGGCCAGTTTACCTTGAAAAATGACCCGAATCCATGAAACATCCTCCAATCTAGAACACTTACCTTCAATGTTCCGATGATATTGGGAGTCGTTTGGAAGATGCACTGTGCACAACAACAGGAGCACTTCACGCCCGAACAAGGTCCAACCTATCGAGTAATGCACTAAACTTATGAGCAATTAGTCTGAGGGTGACAAGAGCATCTCGGAGCGAGGCGGTAAAATCTGATGGAAATTTGAATTGTAATTTATTATTTTATGACTATTTTCTAATAAGAAACCATTTACACGAGTGATTTACAGCCTAGTGCCACTGAGTTACATATTATTTCCGAGTCCCCCATCTCCGCCACCCTCCCTTTAGTAGTCGGTGTTGGTACATCTGCGGTGGAAAAAGTAATAACCAGTCCGGGTGTTACTACCGCTTTGAAGATTCTTAAGCAAAAACTCCCTTCTCATCCGTTCTCAGTGCGTACTTTGGGCTCCAAGATAATTTCGAGGTAAAGACCTCCGTGGGCCTATCGAGATATAAACTCATATACATTTTTTTCATTGAACTTCTTGAAACCATACAGCTCGCTTCTGGATTATAGAATCAAATTAAATCTAAATTCCATCAAATTTTGTATTCTATTGCCATTTTCCATGGCAGACCAACCTTTCAGAGTTAATAAATCAAACTTTACGGCCCAAACTATCCTGGCTGTACAATTAATGTGAAGAGCCTAAAGCTTCTCATATACTGCGGAGCTTAAAATTATTCGTTTGGAAGCATCTGGCTGGAGCTAAATTGGGATATGATTTGTGTCTAAAAAAGTGCCTCAGGATAAGGTGCATCACTTCAGTTGGCCTTTGTATTTGGCTGAATCTGTGCATATTATGACAGTGAGTTGTAGAAGGTCATATGCATCCGTAATAAACGCGACTTGAATATAGAAAGACGGAGATAAAGGAGCTCTCATGTGCGCTGCCCCAGCAGATTGTACCTATACGGGTTCAAATGAATATTACACATTCTACGATATAGGAACTGCTCCACCATTTCTCAAATACAGAAACAGTTGGAAAACAGATTTGAAAAAAACTTTCCTTTTTTTAGCTAGAAACAAGGCAGACAACGAAGGGTGAATACTTTTCCTTCCCCTTCTCGTGTGGCAGCCTTAGAGTGTGACACAATGTTAGGGGAAAAGGGTTGAAACTGGGGAAATTAGGTCGGCTGAGAACTAGAGTCCTGATCCGATTGCTCGTAATAGCATTGGAATCCTTTCATCTTTACGAGCTGATGGTGTTTACTGAGACGCTTCGGTGGCACCCTATTTGCTGAGGTTTACTCCTACGGCAATCCCACTCCGAGTCACAGTGTTAATAGAGCTAGGAAGAGGACGGTGGATCCGGTGGAACTTAAGTAAAAATTCGTGTTCCCTGAAACTTAATCAGGAATCCTGAGAATGTCACGGGGTCAGTCATCCATCTAGTGAATTTCTAGTAGGATGCTGGTGAAATGTTGCATTAAAGAATAATGGATCGGTACCTGTACCTACATATTGTGGATGAAGGCCCTCAATCCTGATTCTCTGAATTCAGGTTTCTCCGTTATAAATGCCCGACTTCAGAAATCTTACGTAAAGGCTCACTCCTCTAGCGTAGTTTGAATAGGAAATACGAAGTAAATTTAAGTACTAACAATTGCTAAAGTTTATGAATGGCGTGCACAATAACGAACCTACAAGTGTTGGGAGGGATTAAAATTCAATACCGGGAATCCAACATTTTGTTAATTCTGTTCTGTAACGTCCAATGGAATGCTACGATAATATAGATGACTTAGTAAAATACTCAGATTCCCTGCAATACTTCCATACAATTAATTTTATGAAAAGGAACCTTTATGGAAAATCCTACGTATAATTTTCAATCCAAGAGTTCTTTTACTATTTATATTGGATGCCGATCGTCATAGAATAGACAATTTTTAGCTTCCGTGACCCCACGTGGAAATAATTACATACGCTTCTGGCAGCTCATGTGCGCCAAGGACTATTGTATCAAATCTTACTCCTCGTTTTCCCTCCTCGCTAGTGGCTAGTGTTATAAAACAGGATCTCATGCACACATTCGAGCTCACTAAAACACTTGGGATTGGATTATTCCTGCCACTCGTTCGTGTTACTTAGGGTGAGTCACTAAGGGATAGAGAGTTGTGCATAAAATGCACTAAGCTACTTATAGACATACTGATAGCGATTCTAAAATAATTACGTCGAATATAGTTCGTCTTCGTAACTCCTATTTGATGCATTTTATACTGGATCATGTATGGTATTTGCAGATTTATGACTTGCATTGGAGTTACACTAACTGAGAGATTCTGGTAGCATGTACCCATCAAAAGATCCAAGGCGTTATAAGAAGGCCTTATTTTCATTTAAATTTTGAGATAAGCTTCTCCACTGTAGGTTCTCCACACATCACTGAGCAAATCTTGGCAATGGCAAGGGTTGGCATTAAAACAAAGGCTAATACGGGATTAGGTAGAGATTAGAAAAATTTGGGCCCAAAGCCGCCCAGTCTCCTTGAGGTTTATTACTGAAAGCATGGTGACAGTAGTGTTGCTCATGAGACTCTGACTGAGCCGGACTTCCCGTTTTTTCTGTTCGCATCCCCCTCCTTTGAACACACGAGCGCACTTGTAGGACATTCAATTAGATTGAAATGGACGTCCTCACGGCCGAGGTGTCATTGGACATGAAATTACTGTCAGTTTTTATTTAATTTTTAATCGAGATGAAAGTTGACACACGGAGAACATGTTGCTCAAGTTTTCAAAAACACTTTTGGATCGTCCCTTCCCCACACAAATGCATTCTCAGGACCAACTAGTGGCGCAGACACAATGGTGCGTGGGTATGTGACCCAAAGTTCAATCTGCCATAAACAGATTTTCAGCTACTGTTCTCCCCCGACTTAAACATTGTACATAAACTATACTGGGAAACGTCAAATGACTCTTCTGGTAGTGCTCCATTCAGGCATATCAAATCTCCAGCCTGCCTCCCATACGTTGTTATTTCCACACACACCAAATGTGTCAACTTTGGAGAAAGGTAATTGAAAATCACATGCGGGTGCGCTAGGCGGTATTCATAAGGATTAGCATTCCGTCGGCTCAACCACCTCTCCTACTGGCCTGCCCATGCTATACTCACACCTCTACTACATGCTGGTACGTTCATACTCTCTTATAGGAAATCGACAATAATAATAAATCTTTTACACCTAATGTCACACGTCTCACAGTTGGTGTACCGTAGAGGGATTTGAAAAATGTTATTTACTCATCCACACGTGTGTTACACCTTCTGACATGAAATGTGATATTGCAGGGATGGATGTACTCAGCATACTCAGACCAAAAACATGAATAAAATGTAGGCAGGAGAGGAGACAACAAAACCAATTATACCTAACTGTGCGTTGACTTGAGATGCTCGGAGTCGTACGCTGTACGCACACATACATACACTCACTTAGCAGCAGGTGAACAATGCCCACGACACACAACTGAAGTCAACCCACCCAAAAATTTACTAGAAAATTCTCTCCTCCATTCAAAGGACAGGCTCCTCTATAGACATCAGATGTAACAGATGTTAACACGGATAGGTCCTTACCCTTTTTATCAACTCAATATTATGACTTGCACGAATTAAACCCAACTAACTTATGTATACTAGACAAACACACATAGACTACGCAAGTGCCACACCAGAGCACTTACATACAGACAGACACCAATGATAGCTGTTCGGCAGAACATAACTACACGCAGTTACGAAGAAATTGTCAGGCCTAAAACTCTTCCCCCATTGTACAAATAATAGCATAACAACTAGTATGTAGAAAGGATCATAGTTGAGTCTTCCCAGACGTTTAGACTGTAGTCACGCCAAAGACGGGAACAAATACGAATAGATTGGACAGCCTTGGCTGAAGTTGTATGTCATCGTGGGTACTGGGCCCACACTAGTCATACTGGGCATGTCCAGTCTTTTTACCCAAAATGTCAATTTTCCTTGTCCACATGATGTCGGCTCACTTTCAAGAGTCTCATCTTTGTCAACTACAATGTTGCATTGTTTCGTCACTGGCAGATTTACAAGCAGACGCTTTCAACTTTGAGCCAATCGGCTTCCAGCTTCAAAAACTCCTAACGCACGCTTCAAAAGGGGAAAATTGCCAACCAAAATTCTCTTGAGTATCACAGGTGAAACTTTCCCAACTTTTTATCAATCTGTACTTCAGATTTTTACCAAGAAAATTAACTGCAGACGGGAGTTTCATTGATTGTAAAACCTCATGATACCCTTCCAGCAGAGGCTCTGAAACACAGGGAAAGTGGGGTAGGAGGTAAATCAGGGAAGTAGAGGCGGCATAATTTTAGTTTTATTTTCCCCACAATCTGATGATCGCGAGAGAGAGAGAGATGGGGAATATCAGGGGAGAGAGAGAGTAATATGTTAGAGGAAATTCATTACTCTCCGATTGCGTTAGGCCCCCAAACTATAGGGAAAGTCCTTGCCGGCGAATCCGCTGGAGGATTTACGGAGACGCGAGAATAATTTATTGAAGGAAGTTGGAGCAGGAACGATTAAGAGTGAGCGCGTTTTACACACGTACATAACTTTTATGCATTTTCGTGGAGGGATACAGTGAGAGAGGTTAGAATGAGATGGAAATTACCCTTGTGGTCATACGAACACCAACGCGCTACGTACGGCGGCACACGAACGTAGTTCCTTACATTCCCCCGCACGGTAATAATGGTTGGGGAACGGTGAATGAGAAAGTGAGTTCGAGTGATTCCGAGCGAGCTTTAAGCAACCTGTGGCATTTATAGCCCCACAAATTCTCCCAAGGTTGAGCACGTACAACCATTTGCCCCGTTTACAGCTGATTTTATTGTTTTGTAAGACCATGCATTTTATGAGTAACCAGCTGATTGCGATGCAACAGCAGAATTAGAATTTTACATGTCACACGGTCCCATATCTTTCCCCGTCTCCGTCTCTCCTGATCATTATTTCGACCAGATTCTACGACAACAGCGACGAACAAAACCACTCCAGCTCAATTGTTTTGCTGAGTCAATTCAATAGTAATCATTATTTTCCATCGTCCCTCCCGTGATGCAAGTTGTGAGACGACGATACTTTGATGCACACTCTACTACAATAAGCTCCTCTACGTCTCCATATCATCTCTCTCATGTCCGTTTCATCAAATGTTGTTGTTCACTTCGTGGAAACTACCTCCGCCCTCATCCGAGAACTCTTCCTGCATACGAACTTTCCATCGTTCGAGCTGTACGTAGCCCAACAACACTGACATCATCATCCATGTCATCTACCTACCACCACTCAAAGCGCGCTCACACACGAACACATACTAACAAACGGCTCGTGCCAGCATGACTTTGGCGTGTGCCACAGAGAAAGGTACACAGATCTGACGAGGGACATGCTTAGGTCTGTATCTTAAACTGTCTTTCATACTGTGCCATCAAATTCTGAATAATAAAATCGTATTCATTTCCAATACACCCAATAAACAACGGCAGAGCTTATCGCAAAACAAAATTAATTCATCCCAGTAATCTCGGGCCCGCCAACTGCCAAAGCACCATAGGTTGCCCATAGGTCAAGTTCGGACAGTGTTGCCATTACTCGGATGCATTAACGAATCAATTCCTAACGATCAGAGTTAACTTGCATGGTAAGGGTACACCGGGTGAAGAGAATAAGAGACGAAATAAATGGCAATGTGTGGCTTCCATTGTCAAAGCGGATTCGTACCTATGCAAAACACAAGTTTCCAGTGCAGCGGTAAAAGGGTACACCTCGGAGATGGTGGAATGTAATATGATTGTCTCATTCATTTATTCTCCCACTGGGGCCAGGCAAAATGACATGTCAATAAATTCAAACAGTGAGACAAATTTTACACGGCATGACAGGAGCCAGCCATGTTCGCGGGGCGGCGGGGTACTGAGGTACCGTCGTAGTCAAATTGATTACGACTCCTTTGTTAACTTAAAAAGAATGGGGAGTCCCTACCATTTGCTCGAGCTCGCTCAACCACCGTCGAAACACTGTCGTCGTCCCCTTCGGTTCCTACATGGTCACTTTTCAACTTATACACACATGATCCTGGCATGAGGCCTTATGGAAATAAGCCGGGGAACAAACAGAGACTGGCGGACAAATAATGTTTCCGTCCCGTCTCAGCGTGAGGCTTCAGGCTTGACTGTTGTGAGTCAACCAGTAAATTTCCCCACTCTATCCAATTTATCATTGATGACAAATTTCAATTAATCTAATATATAGCATGAAATTAATTTATTATATTTTATTTTTTCAATCCCTCTCAAGCCCAAAAACTTGTGGGTATATTACAGCGCACCAGTTCCAGGAGGGATTTCCTCCCAGTTAATTAATTCGCCTAATTCACTCCGTGAGCGTTGGGTGAATTGGAATTATGACAGGTTCTTGGCGGGTTCACACCATCCAAGTCCATTTCCATTGGGATGATTTCATCATCATGGGTTGCCGCCGCCACCGTGCGACTAGCACCATGCCATCAAGAATCACGTCGTGGCATCATTTAAGACTAATCTTAATACTGTCTTTAGTCTACAAGAGACAGGTCTATATGCATGTACTTTGGGGCTGGTCATAAATTACTCGTCACTTTTAATGGTGGTTCATATGGCGTGAGGTACAAACTTAAGGTATTCCAAATCTTAACGATATGCTCAAGGGAGAATAATAGAGATGCAGCCCAAGAGTGGTAGCTGGACGCACTTACCTTTGGAGTCCCCCGTGTTATAAGGATGGCGAAGGATCGTCGTATTTTTCATCTTCAACCCATTCACTACTACCCTCTCCTTCCACCAGACGTATGTGCGTAATGAGTTGAGATTGGACAACCAGACTGAGCCAAGCACTCAAATCGCTCCTCTCTGGACCGAGATGTTTTGGTTTACCCATGGCTAAAGGTCGGACTTACCTTGACTATACATATATATGTATATATATACATATATATATATATAAAGTGCTGGAAATCCATGTGAAGGAGATCAGGAGTAGAGTGTTATGACGAGTGAATGTATTTTGAGCGAAGTCTAACGAGCTTCCCTCTCCGACGACGACGGTGGAACAGACATTTCCTCCCAGCCTCCTCTTTCCTCAACATGCCATTCATTAAGTAAAGAGCTCATCTCCTTGGAAGATCTTCTTCTCTCCCCTCTCTCTCTCTCTCTACGTCTTTGCTCCTCTCCGTTTGCCTCTCCTCTTCCTCTCCAAGTGTTCCCCTGGTGTTGAAGGCAATGAATCATTCACCTTCGATTACACAAATCATACGGACTCTCGCCCCGGCTCCTGTGCCCTTAACCACGCACCGTGCTGAAATCGTGTGGTGAATTTGATAAATACCCTCATATCCACGAGGCAAAGATGACTTCCAATGTTACTTTATATTATCCAGCTAGACCCATACGATTTTATTGCCGTGCCCCTCACTCCATGAATATGGCCTCAAAATCTCAAGTGTTCACGGTATATAGGAAGGAGCAGAAGGGAGGTCTCTGTTCCCTCCGCGCGGCTCGCCACCACACTCCTATCCAGTTAACCCCCGATTAAAGTCTGGACGGTGTCTACTAGTGGTGTCTAATGGAATGCATATAAATATATCTGGGGAGACCTCTGCTCATATTTTATTACTACCACGGCAAACTGCCATGAGATAGACAGACCCGAGGCACAAGATCACATTATGTGCTACTAGACTCCTAAGCTCTGCACTTCTGGGATCAAGAATCACAGAGATAGTCCTGCATCATGCGTATACCAGCTTTGTATGTATATGTGTAATTCCCGTCGAGAAACTTGATTCCTGTAAATACCGCAGAATTTATTAGTGCACCCTACGAGTGAGATCGGGGTTAGATGCTACGGGAAGCTTAACTTAAAATTATGGTTCTGCATCACTCTACTGGATTTGATCGATCGACCATGTTCACCCAGCACCTCTGGGCTTGGAGCTGTAACAGACTACATTGAACTTGGATTGCGTCCTCCTGATGCAACATACTTTATTACTCCAGTACCACCACAACGCTGTTTGTCTAGTCCCCAAATTTGAGATAAAAATTTTGTTGAGTGGCAAAACTCTGTCAGTTTACTGTCCGATGTTCGGAGCTGAGCTGGCGTAAAAGTCTATAAAAACGGATATTTTGACATGTTTGAGTGAACGGAGAAAAGCATTTGTGTGAAACTATCCTTAGCTCTCTGGTCCCAGTGCAAAATCCTGCTCGGAGTGCAGTAGTCAGTCTCAGCTCTTTTGGAAATGGGCACCTGCCTGGCTAATATACACTTGTCTGCGTGGAACTGTGTACGGTATATCTGTCAGGATGAGGAAAGTGTTCCTGGAGGCAGTCTGTTCTGGAAGAGGCGTGTATGGTGGTGTCAGTGTATTTATATGTTTCCATAGGTCTTGAGAAAATTGCTGTGTAGTGCACAACTGGGCCCCAAGGCTAGGCGTAATGGCGGGACTTGCACCCGCGCTCAGGATTCTACTGCATCACCGCACTTCACTTCAGGCTCGTATGGAAACATTTCGAGGCTTCTGCATTTTCTAACCACCCGGCCATTAATAGTTGGAGTGTGAAGCTCCTGGAGCGGCAAAAAGGAGTGAGCCCCTTCCGGTGACTGGTGAGGAAAGTTATGACGTAAGACATCTTGCTGACTGACTGAGAGAAACTACTACGAGGAGACGATCCAGGAAAATAAGTGCAATCTCATCCGAGCGGGCGCAAAGGGGCGGTGAGGTACACCAACAACTGTACCTCATCGACTTGCTGTCTCGATGAAAAAAATTATACATATAAATCGCAGGACCATTCAATTTGCTGCTTCACTAACTTGACAGTAAAGTACAATGTTATATTACACAGTGAATGGGATCTGGTCCTCCCAATTGCAAATTCAAAGAGAAGCTGCAATAAGATGGAGAACTGGGGGAGAGCCGGAGTTGAAAGGTTTTAGTATAAGGAATGCGGCACATTTACTTCCGATCGCACGGATAGCATTCACGTGAATACATCACAAAAGTAGAAAGAAGAAGTCACTAAAAAAGCCAAAAGAACTACCGCACCTAATGTAATGTATCATAGGGAGCTCCTATGGTCTGCTTTCAGCCTTTTCGAGGGCTAGGATATTGTATTCGATATTTCTGGAGCTGTACAGCTAAAAATTGTTTTCCAGGAAAAAATGTATGCTTTTAATTTAAAAGATTTACCACTTGAAATAGCTGGAGTGCTCTTTTGATTTCTTAGAAGATACAGAGCACTAAGAGCCAGACCGGGAGGCTTCTCCATTTACATGTGCACGCCAAGGATTCGTAGGGCCGGAGTACGTAAGGCGATAGGGTTATGATGATGGTATTCACGGCAGGCTCGTGCTGTAAATTATGATTGCAGTATACTAGTTCAGAGAGGTTCGAAGCAAGAAAAGTTTCATTTCCATATCAGGGCATGATTACGGCCTAGAATTGACTCTTTAGCCATAATAAGCTAGACTACGTTCCACGTGGTGGTAGCTGCTTTTCTCTCCTTTAATACTGCAACACAGCACGATTACACAAAGAGACTCATACTGTTCCCTACCCTTCTTACGGCCACATCCACACCAGTTTATCTTCATTTCTTAGTCATGTTGGTGCAGAGAGAGCAGGTTTGGGCTGATCCTTGAGGTCACTTTTATTGTGGTCATTACGTTCCCGGTCTTAGATACGTATGGTGGAGAAACGTCTTTTCATGCAGTTTAAGAACCCCCAGTGTCATCACAAGATTTTAATAATTTTATAAGATGCTCTCTACGGCCCAGTGTCCACAGCTGCCCTCAACGAACAGAGTCGAACGGACTTTCCACAACTTTCTCGTTGTATGGTTTGCCCCGTCGCATCCTGTATTTCTTTGAGATGGTAAAAAGCTCTCATTATGACAGTGAACATGGGGGAATGGGAGCTTTTATTATGTGTAACCCTAGCCGAAATCGGTGACCCTACACGATTGAGAGATCATTCAAGAGCATTAACAGTACGCTCCTAAGATTTGCATTTGATGCTTTTCAAAAATTTCCCCGCAGTAAGAGTTGCGGTATGAGACAAAGAATTGTGTAATTGTTCTATACTTACTTGAAATTCTAAATCTAAACTGCAAAGCCCAGACTCCAGACTTTAATTTAAACTTAATATACCCGGAGTTTAACATGTGAACCGAGCGATGAAAACTTTGACGACTTCTTTACATACGCAAACCAAAACTTCTGGTAAGGAATACGGTCCGATTTATACAATGCTAACATGTGAACAAATTTCTCTTATGCGATGGAATAAATGGACTTTCTATACCGAGAAATCAACAAAAAACAAGTAAATTTAGTTCGATAAAATATATTTTACGGATTCAGTAGCCGCTGGGAATACCCTAATAGTTAGCAGTTACACTTGAACACAAGGTCAGCCGGGCGAACTCACCAAAGCGGACACCAGATGAACATTGGCCGGGAAATAAAGTAGACATGAAGAGAAGTGGAACCGACGATAGCGTTTTGCTCGAGTGTGCACTCCGGTACTTGTTCACCGACAATCGCCTACGGATGAAAATAAAGGGTGACATGGCTGGCTCAGTGTGCCCAGTAGGAAGCGAGGAAATTGTTACACGCAATGCGATTACACACAATATTACCTTCACAGCCCAAGTGGGAGGATGTTCAAACTTTTTGGACATGGCATAACCTGGGACAACAAATCCAAAGCCGTGCAACTCTTCTTTTTTGTTGTACAACAAGAATGCCGGGCGTGATTCCGTGCAGTTGGTATCGGCGACGTGCTGAAGATCCCAGAAGTTATGGTAGCCTGCAAAAAGGATGAAAGTTGCTCAAGTTCCCATGCCCTCTACACCAAGCGAGTACTATCACACAATGACCCAGTTCAGCAACCTCAAATATGCATGAGTGAGCTTAATGGAACCTACCCATGGCAGGGAAACAGTTACATTTGGTCCACCCCTTCTTAATCGCCTTGCTCCGCTTCATTGGAACCTCAATTAAGCTCGTCGTAGTTGGCCCATTCTGAAACCAGAGACCATTTCCCGTCCCTTCCTTGTCCAAGGAATCGGCGTCCCTTCCTTCGGAACAGATCGTCACTGCGAGAATGAATAGGAAGCAGAAATGTTGGAAACTTTACACAAAAGGAACCTCCTACAGAAGACACCTCCAAAGTGTGCAGACAATGACCATTTTTACTTACTAGGATGTACAAAGTAGGCAGTCAGAACGAAATAAGTTTTCTCATTCAAAGTTACATTCTGGAACATTGGTTGCTTGTCAAAGCGGTACTGAAGCCTCTTGGATAGGATCTCTTCGTGCGGGAACTGAGGTGAACCAAAGTTGTGACAGTGCATTTTCAAGCCCCGTCGGTGTGGCCAATGGGAGAACAATACTGTTATTACTACAATTTAGTCAATTTAAACATCACTTACGTAAGCCTGGATGCCGGCAATTGTCCCTTTCTTGTCATATAACGTCACTACAGATTTATCCACCCTCTCTGTCATCGGATAACCGTAAAACTCAAAGCCATTAATGCGGTTCATGCACTCGCTCTGACCCAAGAGCGGGACCCAGCTTTGTTCGTTCGCCACCTTTCAATTTAATCCACGGAACAACATCTTGATCAAAACGACAGGATATAGGATTACACGGGAGAAAATCAATGCTATATTAGACTCAAAAGACAGTTACGTCAGTCATCGTTCGCTCGATATGGTTGAAACCATATTTGGAGAAAATGTTGAGCCCGTAGGTCACTGAAAACAACACGATTTTATATTTCCAACTGTCAAACTGGCTTTCAACATTTCTGGTTCCCACCCCCTACCTTTCAAGTCATCCCACTTGACGGCCTCTGTTGCGACCACTATAGGAAAAATATAAAAAAGTGTGATTTACAAATTTTGATTTTTCAAGTTAAAATTTTACAAAACCTACTTCTACGATTATTCAAAAGGCACCGTACCAATACCTATGAAACTAATGAGCAACAGGCAGAAATTATCTAGGCTCTTCATTATTTTCATTTTAGTGCGAAGAATTTGTCAAACAACTATCCCTCCACGTAGCACTGCGACTGCACTGGTTCCAAATGTATCAGAAAGTGATGCGCTCGAATTGTATTCTTCCTATTTGACAATAATTCATATCTCCTCTATAGAAACCATAACCTTCACCTTATTAAAAATATTATTATACTTCCACCTTCTTGGAGGTTAACACTGAGACGTTGATATGATATGAATAGGCAGCAGTCAGAAGACAAACGAGTCAGCGCGAGCGGAAAAGTTTTATTTCCCCCGCACATCAAGTACAGAGACGTAGACTAAAGTGTCAACATTTTAATGTTTTTAAACTCAATGATATACGCTGTGAACCTCTTCTTAAACAGGCCTTTGGACTCCCGTTTAAGCCCACAGTCACTGATCGTATGCACGACATGATTAAAACGTAGCAATCTCACAGCACTGATTGCGCAGAGACACAGACAGTGTAATGTTGACCGAATAGGAAGGTTCTAGACGAGGATCTCTGAAGATTACAGCTGCATTACGGATAGTGTGTATATGTTACTCAGTTTGTGTGCCAACACGAACATGGTGGTTGTAGCGTAGCGGTGGTCAAGAAGAAGTGCTCAATCAAATAAGCTGTCAAAAGGTCGCTTAGGACTCATTAGGTTTCCTCCACCCTGGGATCAGAGTACGTGACTATAGTGGGCCTAGCAGTTCCTGTTATGTCAACACATTTTCAGAATTCGGTTTCCCTCGTGTTTATGAAAACATGTTTCCACAACATAGGATAAAAGCGGGTCACGTTCCTTCCGCATGTGTGGCATACAGATCCTGCACCATTACAAACATTCTCATATGTTTTGTATAGGTGGGCTCAAAAAGTCAGTAAGATTCCGTAGGACACGACATGGCTCGTGCTTCAGTACCTATCTTGTATTCTAGAGTCAGTCCACGTGTCAATTTGCCTATGGCTAGTTTCACGTTGTCTTTATTGGATTGGGTCCTTCAACTATGTGTAAATCGGATCAGGAAATGAGGGTCCCTTTCAGGTCAGTGCAGTGTAAACTTGTTAGTAGCATAACCTGAGCATTCAACCTCTCATAGCACATCACCCTCATGGGACAAGTCCTTCAGGCATAACCCTAACCAAAATTTAATGGTCAAGCTATGCATACGAGGCCAGAGTATTCAGCCTGCGGTTCAGTTTTATAGTACGTCTATGGAGATCGTAGGCGTGTGCGGGGACGTCGTCTTACCGACAGTGTCTGGTAAGACTGGAATGAAACCGCGGGCTACTGATCGTGAGGACTCACTACACAGTACAGTGGTAGCAACGTATTGTGTACTAGTAGGACCAGGGAATCCTTCGAGGTCTAACCTCATCGTAATGGATTTCCTTTACAGGCCGAGCACGAACTAGAAGATACATGCGTGGCCCGCTCCGGCTGACCAGCATGGGCCGCGTACTGAGCCGCCCGTACATTGAGACGACGAGATAATGGGAAGGGCTATTTATTTTGTTTTGTGGCAATCACAGTAGGGCGACCATGCTTTGGCGTGAAGGCAGGAGCCACATAATTGATGTGAAAGGTACCAATGGTGTTGAATAATAGCTCAGTAGTTGGTAAGGCGAAACGTGGCTTTCAAATTTATAATGTGTAATTGCATAGTAGCCGCTGGTTGACTCGGGAGGCGGGATTCGTATGTATAAGCCCGGCTGCGCGTACATGATGGTTAAATCTTACTCCAATCTCCTCATAATTTTCCTCATGGACACTACGGAAACTGTCCGCCGAGGCCAACAGAAGCTCGAGAGATTTTCTCGCTCGAGTAAACACGGTCCGCAAGACGCTTCTCCACACATCTTCGTATGCACACACAAAAAGGTGTTTCATTCATTTCCGAGCTCCAGCTCACAGTCAATGGGTCAGGGAGTGAGCCACAGCTACTTAAATTATCCTCATGCATAATGTACCACAATTCAAATGCCTGGTTGAAATACGAGTAAATTTGATTTTTTTGTCTAGCAAACTACTTTGCATACGATGTAGTAGTATGATAACACTTCGCTAGTACCTAATATATACTCCTGTACAACTCGTGGGTCCCATGTCCAAGGGTTATTCTGGAGAAACCAGTGAGCCTTATATGATTAAGGGGTGCAGCTTACTCTGTAGATGTCTTGGGGTAGTGTGTTGTAGGACATTTAAGGGTTATATCATTCTCCTCCGCTATGTGCCCATCGGGTAATCTGAATGCTAATAGATATCGACGTGTCATGATGATCTAACCGAGACAGCTCATATAGTGGGCTCAATGGTGTGGTGAGGTGGCTATACACTCACAGCGGTACTCAGTGTGGTGAGTTTGTTGGCACCGCGAACGCTTCGTGCGCACCTTCCTTCTCCCGTAAGTGCTCTCACTGCCACAGGGTTAGGTGAAAAAAGAGTAGCTAGCGGCTGGAAAAGTGTAAATTGATTAATGATACAGGCTAGACATGACTGAGATCTTTAAGAACGATTGGGGCTGTCGTTACGACGATTTATTTGCGTGCCATTTCATTATAGATGAGCTATTATCTCCGACCTGCTACCATCAGCACCACTACTAGTACACTCCTTTCAACTTAACCCAACCTTTCCCGCCCTTGCTCCGTTCCCCACAACCCGGTGATTCCGCTCAGGAAACTACCAGACAGTATATTAGATGAGTTCTTAATAGACCAGTTGATGGCCATTCAAGTTTGAAATTACAGGGAAAAATAACTCTGTACGGACTGAAATGTGATACTTGGCGTGCTCGTCGGTAGTAGGTGCTGGATCGTCATTAGGAGGGCAACAGAACCATCATGCTCATGCGTCCTTCTCTAACAGAGCCATTTGTCTCCCACCATCGTCCCAACGGCTCAAGAAGAGGTGTGAACCGTGGCTGTTTAAATATTCAATTTAATACAAATAAAATGTCCTCATTAATCCACGCGGTCCTACTCCGCTTGCTTTCAAACGCTTAGGGCATAGTTAGCTTGTGGGGACTTGATGTCTATCTCATGATAGATGGCCCAAATACGTAATCGACCAATGGACTGTGACTACACACAATTACAAATTGGTCCCATGTACACTGTAACTTACTGGCCTTTGTTTTCAGCCCATTGTCCTCCGAGGTAGAAATTGGCCCTGTCCGTGTGATTTGGACAGGAGATTCATTTTGTTACGTTTGAAGGCACTATGTGCTATTGTGCGCCACTTGAGAGTACACCAGTGGTACAGTCGTTCACGGGGTGGAACGTGGCTACCAGTAGCACACGCAAGCAGGGGTAGACGGGTGGGAAACTCGGGGCAACGCCGTCGCTTCTATAATATCTGTTCTAAAAAGTGAGTCCGTGGTGAAAGCTTCCGTTGAAGTAACCCAAATGACGGTTCTTCTACCCCCTGGGGTTCGTTGACAAAGTAGACCCGGGAGATCCATTTGTGACAAGACGCGGTCCGTAGGGTCAGACATATGAAAGCTCCTATACATTTTCCTCCTCTCACGAGATTCCATCTCCTGCATATAAGCTGTGCTCAATCATTAAAACTGACTTTTAAGGCTCATCATAAATCTTGTTTAGTCCTTGGATGGAGAAATGGGGTTACTCTACAGGACGATATCATGATTTAATGCAAATCTACCCATTGGATTTTTAATCAAGACAACACCAACCCTTTCAGCACTATTATAGTGTTCCACCACACAGCGTGCTCTCATCTGTGAGGTCCGCAGTATTGTATTCCGACCGGAGGTTGCATAGTGGGTGGCTCACGTAGAAGTTGACCTTCAAAAGACCCGAGTTTCTACGGTGCACATTTCGGCAGATTTGAGTTTCTAGAAATAATATCTATATACAGCCACCCTTGGGCCATATACAACGGAAATTCGGCTAAGTTAGCGTCACAGTCCTGCTCCGACTCTCTGTAAGAAGTACTTGTGTCGAGCAAAGGGAATCGTGCAATAATTTTAGTCCATCCCAACGACTAGAATTTCTGTATTGTTACTATACTTGCTCGCCAGTATCGCTCGAAAATCATACAAATAGAGTCTAACGTTCACAAGCTGATGCCAAACAAAGTTAAGTTTCACTTCCGCGGGTCTTCCTTTTGAGATTTGAAATTTGCGGCGCTTTCTCCCTCTTATGATGCTGTGGTTAGCGAGGGAGAAGTGAAAGACTCGCTACGGTTAATCCGTTACCTACTTTCCCGAAATAAAAAGAACAAAGGCAGGACAGCGCCATTCGACCCGTGTCTATTCAGCTCATTTGCGTGCATTCACATCAAAGTTCTATAGTATTTCCCGAGTTTGTTTCACAAGTACTTTGCAATATGGAATTTGCGTGGAGTTGAGTTTTCCTGAAAGGGAAATACTGTAGGAAACAAAGAGGCCCATGAAATAGATACGATCCATTGCCGGGTGATGTGTGGAATATTCCGGGACTCTTCATATTGTAGTAATGCTACCATCATGTGTTTGCCGAGGGCTTAACTTGAAGAATACAATAAATTGAATATGGGAAAAGGGGCACGTCTCTCATGTGGTACTCTTTAGTCACATCATGGTAATAGCTTCAGATTGAAAATTTCCGTCTGAAGGCACTCTCTCTCTGTATAAATAAAATTTCGGGGAAAAGTTAACAATCACTCATTTTCTGAGGGTAGACTATATACGGATCCTTTTGTTTGTCGTTTCGATTGATCAAGTGGAAATGGAGTGAGATGGAAGTGAGTTTGAGGTATGGAAGCTGTCGAGTTATTCCATGTACATGCTCCTACAGGGAGGCAGGGAGGGGTGAGGCCATAAGGTGTTTGTGTTGTACTAATTCTACATAAGAGTGTGAGCATTATAGACGGAGGCCAAAGCGTGAGCCACACAATCTCTGTTATGATGAATGTTGGCTGTGTTGGTGGCTAGCTCATCGCTCCGTTGGTCTGACTGGCTGCGGGAGGATTAATGTGATGTTAATGCATGATAAAGGAGCGAAAAATACTGACGAAAAAAAGTAATATCTTGACGTGATAGGAGTCATTTACTAAAGCTTGACGGTAGGTAAACTGGATGGAGGTTGGTAAAACGGCTTTTATACATGTCTGCTTTTGTCTGTGCTTGTGTGCAATGTGTAAATGTGTTAGCATGCATGAGATGGAGATCCTGTCTGTCGCCACACAAACACTCATGCTCAACCTTGCACAAAAACTTCCCCATGCTTATTCACACACATACACTGGTCATGAAACTCATCGGCGCCCATCTTTTCACCAGAATGGATCACCTTAAAAGGATTTGGATTTTTCCTGAATCACTTTTAATGAAATGAAACCTGTCGTCTGTGCATTTACTACGCGGCCTCCTCTTCACTTTCAATTTTGTGTCATGAACAGTGAGAAGTGAGCTGAGGGAGGCTGTGGGAGTTAGATAATCCCCTGGCCCACTTATGTGACATGACATGTTTGCCTGACTTCATGGGATGGGGTATGTGTAGGAGGACGCCAAAACGTGTAATTATATGAATTTCCCTGTCTAATTTATTCGGTTTAATCAAATTCCTGTCGCATCCTTGTTCTCCGGTACACAGCAGTGCCGTCGTCGTAATTCCGGAGAAAAGTGTTTGCTTTTTGAATCCTCCTCATCCTCATATTAAAGTGTCCTGCCATCTCCAAAAACGATTCATGAGAGCATTAAAATTCACATGTAATTCCATGTGGCAGTAGCAGTGGTGACAACGGCCCTGTCGTGAGCATATTCATTTTTGCAGTGCACACAGTGATGGGAGAGATGACGACAGCCCTTGCGGTGGCTTGCTGTAATAAGCTCGCATGGAAAATTCATCATTCACCATCTTTCAAATAATAAATCACAAACTCATCCGACCTATGCCAGGTTTCTGACTTTCCGTATAATAAAATGATAAAACATGAGCAGAACTGTGCTGCTGCGGACACTTGGGTCTATATACTTCCCTCTTGCACTGCAAACCGCATGCTCGTAAGTGATTGCTCAAATTGCGCAAGATAGACTTCATATTTGACTCAAAATTTAGCAGCATCACTCTTATGTTCAAGTTCTGTAGGCATTAATGTCTAGCACTCAGTGTAGTCACTACGCACAGCACAACGGCAAGCTGTCTTGAAAAAAGTTTTTTGAAAATGTATTTTCCTTCTCGAGGATGCATGGTATCAAGTGGAAACCAGAGGTTATGGAGAGAAAGTAAGCTAATCTGTCATGTATTTTGTAGTATGTACAGTTGACATGACATGACATGCTAAGACAACAACCGTTGTAAGACCAAAAAGAACGTTTCTCCCTTCGCGTGTGTACCGCCTCTCTCTCTTTCGGTCTATCCGACTAAATTTCCCAACATGCTGCCGCATAACACTTGATGACGTCTAGGTTATCCTTTGCACACATGCATAGCACATAAGGATAGGATCCAGGAACGTGCTGGTAGTTGCGTGTGCTTGCGTCGGGTAAAAGGATCTTCCTTCCAACATGTTCAAGTGCACACGTAACTGCGCAACTCTTAGTACATAAACGTAGTACTCAAACTGGGTAGTGCAGAACAGATTGGAAAGCCCACAAATGCACACTTGTATTGATACATATCCTCAATATTTTTCTATGATCCTGCAAACGAGCTTTTACGCAAATATTCTCAACCTCTAGAAAAAAGATGACTTAAAGGTTCTAACGTAAAGCGGGGATAAAGTTAGTAGAAATTTGGTTGGATTTAATTTTAAAATAGGATGGCGGAGTACCGTAGGGTGAACCTGGGCCCGTCCTCATAAGTGCTGAGAAGATCCATCAGGTGATTACACCGGAAGGAGCACTTGACGCTCAAAAGTAACATCAATGTTGTACACATAGTTCGAAGAGAATTGCAGTTAAGAGATGAAGGGAGCACATAAAGACTATAATACCTTGTATTTCTGACGTTCCAGAGGGGTATTCAGCATCACCTCTGTCTCCCCCTTCATTTTCCGAGGAAGTTCTCGCAGGATTCTTTGCCCCAGTTCCAGTCACGTTGAAACACACCAGTGAGAGCAGTTTTGGTTAAGATTGGAGTTGAAGCGCTCTAGGGAGCTCTCTGTGTGCGAAGCATATGAAAAAGACCATGAGGATGGACAAGTTGCTCCAAGACGGGATCGTACACAGACCTGTTTTATTTAGTCACTATGAGAGAATAATGGGCCTCGCGTGCATCTTTGAAGGGGTTTGCATGTCTCAAAGTCATCCTGTTTGCCCGTAATGTACGGAAAGAGAAATTGGTTTTTAACCATCTACAATATTTTCCCACAAAGGAGCCTGAATCATTAACCAGAGAGTGAGACACAGAATGAGACACGGAGAGGTGGTGGTGCTAGTGGTAGAGGATTCGAAGTTGAAACAAGTAAGAAAGGACTAACGGCTTTCCCACTGGAGAAGCGCCCTTATCCAATTATGACTAGTTTGTACAGAACGAGGATGAAAGTTTGCCAGTGGCAGTAAAAAAGGATTTCCTATTACAATACGACGGCCTTGTAAAAATTCAATTGAATTCCTATGTCCTACCTTTTTCCTCCTGGCCTGAATCCAATATATATTTCCCAAATAAAATCCGACTTATTTGACAACAGTTTACTCCCCGTTTCCAGCACTACCTCCAGTGCAATAGAGACTGTGGGCCGGATGAGAATTTCCTGGAAGTATAGTGCCGCGAAGTTTAAACATTTTTATTGTATATACACGAGTGTGCGGTAAGTAAACGGAGAGGAAATTGGCTCCGTCATCCCAGCTCAAATTTCCGATTCTTTCCCATCAAACAGTCACCACCAGCATTGTTCCCTATTTGCGCAGTGGATATTGTATCATAGTTGTGGAGAGAAGCAACTCGTCTGTCTCCTTCCCTCCTCTTTTACTCGAGCATCCTATATTTGGATGAGACGTCGTCTGTAATGACGGCTGTGCTGTCGTGTACGAAGAAAATACACGCAGAACTGTTTCAAAAGGGGAAATCGGCTCACATCTTAGGATACTACTACAAAATGTATAAAGCCAAGAGGAAAAGTTTGCAGACCTTCAGCTCTTTTTGGATACAATTCTATTTGTGTAAGTTGGGGGACGACGGGAAGGCCATATGCATGTAGATGTTGAAAATATGTCGCCATTTCACTGTTATTCCCCAATAATATCCGCCTCTCTCCGACTTCTGAAATTCGGCGGGACCTTGTACACCTCCATGGATTTTCAATGCAACTTGTTTTCAACTTTTATGAGTTTATTATCATATTACGCAAGACATCCTATCGTCCAATTCTCTACTTGAATCCTACACGTACACGATCTCCTCTTGCTGGCTCCCGCTAATGCCATGGGTTAGGAATTTGCATAGAAAAGTCGCTTTTTCCGTACAGTAGCGGATGCGGGGAGCGAGATGAGAATTCAAATAGAGTGGCGCAATATTAAAAAATTATGGCTCTGCTTACGCACGGAAGCACACATGTGGCTTTTGTATGCGGAGGCGCGGAATGCGGGGGAGACAATGACTGGAAGAAAACAATAGGTTTTTTTGGCAAAATAAAAATAGTAGTAAAGCCAGACTTTTAGGGGCATTTCCTCCTCCCCCCTACTTCAATATGAATGAGACTGGGGTGCTTAGCCTAAGGATCCCTTCTTGTTTGGATAGAGATAGTGAAGGCTTACATTTGGCTGAGCCCCATGCTCAACATTTTATTTTCCAAGAGAAAGAGAGAGAGAGAAACTGGGGGAGGAATAAAGTTACCGGGAAGGAATATAAGGCTATATGGTAAGGGGACGGTAAGGCCAACTCTCTCACATAAGTAGAAGGTAAGTTACGGTCATCCTCCTTGGCGCATATTTATTGCTGTAATATCCCCCCGCTCGGGTGTATACGCTCTTGTGGTTACATGCGGGTGCGTACGCAACCATGGGACTCACAATAACACGACCATAATGATAAAAGTAAAGGGAATTTAAAACGAACTTCATCAAATAAATATTGCGGCGCCTTCAGAAACACCGTGTCTTCTGAAAAGGTCACGCAACATCCATTTAAGATACTTTATTAGGACTCCGCTGTGACTCCAGACTTATTGGTATTAACTGTATGGAAACTGACTCACCTTCGCCCACTATGGTATCTAAGTGCAGGCGCACACACACACACACATACACATATGACAACATACGGAGTATATGTACTCATACGCAATCTCAAATCACTCTAGATGTTGCAACACGTTTCTCTCTCCCCTTTCCACACAAATTACACTGTCATTTTCATCAACAACAATTTCCCCGTTATTGTTAGAAGCCGCCCACGCTTTAGCATATAGGTCTCATATACCTACAACCTTCAGGTAATACCATGGAGGCTGGCCTAAAAATGATGGCTTTCTTTTTATTCGCAGAGCCTATATATTCACACAGAGCGGCACACACTGAAGTCTAGATTGCTTTCATCATCATGAATATGGAGATGGCAACCAGCTGATGTTCATATAGCCTGCCCGAAATCGTAAACAGTAAGTCACCGGATCTTATTAGACACATTGTTTATAAGGGGAACAACTGAGACGGGTCCTAGGGCTTCTCACAGTCATATCCAGCCCCCTCGGTTAGTCCTCTTGCGGTACAGACGGTGAGAGAACAATTTGTTTCAAATTAAATAATGGTCTCAGCCCTGATAAGGCGCCTGTTACCCGCAGTTCTGGAGCATTCCTTCGTACCTCATAGATTCATCTAGACTCTTCTATACCCTGCATGGAAGTTACTTATGACAACAAAAAGATTACACTGCAAAACACTCTTGCGAGAGTAACTTATGCTTTCCGAAGGAATGAAAAAGAATTTCATTGAATTTCAAAATATTTTCGTACACGTAAAATTAACCTCTAGCCTTGACTCCTCGTCGGCGTCAACTCACATTTCTTATATGGGCACTCAATGATACAGACCGATTTAATCCGCTGGATATTCTCTATGGATCAATGATGATGATTTAACTCCACCGCCGTGCCCACTTGCAACCTGCCGGGACGGCACAATGGCAATGATACCTTATATACCTTTGCGGGTTGTTGACTGAGCCAGCAGTCGTACCGTTTTAAGTTACGTTGTTCCACCGCTCCCATGGTACTACTGCTGTTCCTCCAATTGATAAGAATACTCTGGTCCGCGTACACAGTAGTAGTCCGCCCCTAATAAGTAGAAAAGGAGCGGGCCATTGAATTCAGAGAGGGAGATCAAGAGGAGTTAAGATAATGGATGCCCTGTTGAGTGTATTTCCATTCTAGATTTCAACACCAAATGGGCATGCAGAGAGAGAAAGAGAGAGGATCCGCACAGGGGCCGTATAAGCCTCATGGACCTGGCAGTATAAGTTTGAAGAGGTGCGCGTGTTGCGAGCTCTATGCTGGATGGTACATATTCAAACTTATTACTTATGCAAGTGAAGAAGGAACGGTAGCCAAGAGATAACTCAGCTGATTAATCACATCAACTTTTAAGCCGGAAAAATAGTTTTTACTCATAGAATAACCCATCAGTAGTCCCCTCCGCATTTGTAGTCATCATGCGGAGTTGGTATCCGCCTGCTCCCGCATCTTGGGCTTGCCACCGAGAGTTTTTCCAGGGTTCATTGAACAATTGAATCTTGCCACACAATAGTGTGGAGGCGTAAACTTTATGCATGTACTTACCTCCCTTCTCTCGGGTTATCTTGAACATTGGTTTAATGAAATTCATTTTAATTTCTTCACATTTCCCTGTTACGCTTCCACAATTGGACCTGGAACGAGGTTCTACTGCATTTTCTACGGAAGACCTCTCGACTCTCTGCAAATTACCACAGTCTCGATCACGAACAGCATCTGTGTACATTCCTCCAGGAGGGCTGAAAGCATGGCCCATTCCATACGTGTGTTCACGTCGGCACTATCCTCAACCTACGGATGCACGGTGGCTGTGTAAACGGTGGTGGTGGGGTGCAATAAAAATAATGGTAATGAGTGTGCCGTGAAAAATGAGGTAGAATGAATGAACTACTCCATGGGCTGAGCCTTAAATGATTTGGATGGGAGGAAAGAGGCCCGGCCTGGCCAGCAGTTCATGGTCCCTAGAAAAATAAGAGCGTGTACACATAACTGAAACGTAAACACCTTCTCCCCATCAAAACGTCATCATCATCATCACTGTGATAATTTGAACTGTGCAAGCACTTAGCTGAACAAGTGATATAAGTGATTCGGTGGCAAGATTCTACTATACAATGTACCAGCACACGCTCCCAGAAATGCACTCTCAGCTCCATTTAATGAATGAATGAATGAAATTGACCAGGAGAGGGTGTTCCACACGAAATACCAACAAAAGACGTTATTGTTCCCTTATATCCATAACCAAGGCATTCCTCTGAAGTGAAGAAGAAGAAGAAGAAGATGATGATGAAGAAGGAGCCTCCCCTTGATACTGATTTGTGTGCTCATCAGGAAGACAAGTGGCGCATTGAGTATGTCATGGGAAATGGACTGACCTTTTGCCTAAAAAGACAGCGGGCAGTGTGGGGATGAGAGAGAGACAAAGAGAAATGTTACGAGGAGACTGATGGTGATGCTTGTGGTGGTGTGTGGAATAGCATCTCACTAGTGCCATGACCGAACCTTAAAACCAACAATAACGGACGGAATAGAACTTTTTGTCCTAATTATCCTCACAGTAACGGATAACATCATCGTCATCATCATCATTCCTCATGTCGCCATAAAAATCCATTCTCATACGTTTCTCACTTAAAGCAGTACATGCTGAGCATGCCTACGAATACGAGCCATGTGTATAAATGTCTCGAAAATGGACTACCTTCTGTTTTAGAATCCGAGGAATGACTCTATTCACGCTGTGAGTCAGCAACTGGCTGACAGCAGTAATGGTACCATATGGGATGCAGTGCTATCCTATGAGCTTACTTGAAGGTGAGCAGGAGGGCAATGGTAATAGAGAGAGAGAGAGAGAGAGAGAGAGTTGTTGAAATATTTAATTTCTGCGTCTGAATTTGAGATTAGTTCAGAGAAGGGGGTTTCCGTGTGAAACCCATTTGCCCAAGACCGGGAATGTCGGCATTTTAATTTATGAAATGGGGAGAAAATGTACGAGAACTTTACCCAAGCTGTGACTTGATGTTATTATGGCGAGAGGGAGTGTATATATTAGAGTCTTATTGAAATCTGTCAGTGTCCCACTGCATAATCATTAACTTGTTCGTCTTCAGAAGACTGGATTGCTGGGAGCCGCCTTGTTTGCACTTCGAGGAAAGAAGAATAAGGGATATGAGGTGCGGACAGATGGATGGATGGAAATAGGAGGACGTTGGGGATATAAAGTGATGTCCTGGCCCGTTAACTAGTTCTCACACATATACAGCACATACGTACAATGAGTCGTCTTAACTGTTCAAACATTCATGAAACGAAGCTGCGAAAGTAATAATAACAGTAAGTTCCATTGTAATCATAATCATGTCTTTCTTTCTCGGGCGGCCAGTGCCGCGACATATACATCTCCCCACTTATCGCACTCCTTCATTACAGCGAAGAGCGTCGTGAAAGGGCCATAAGCACATAGAGCTCCCAGCTGTTGAGCATTCCAGTTCCCTGGGATGAGCGCTATGGGCACGGAAATAAATTAAGACATAATTAGTCAGTTCTTTTTGTCGCTCCGTTTCTACACGAAAACCGTTGGTGGTGGTGCGCTCGCTCCGAGGAAAAATGTCCAGACCTGTAATTTGTTAAGTGAGAGTTTATACCATGTCTACTTCAGGCCTTGGGCATGCTTCTCTCCGTAGTATTTCATTTTCATTCCGAAAATTAAGGCACCCAGAAGTATGATGGCTGGCAACTGCTATCCATGTAACTACTTCATAGAGTTTTCTGTTTGCTCACTATTTGTTACTTTTCGACAATGTTGAAGCGTTGCCCTTATGAGGATACAATATAATCTAGAGAATAATTTTTTATTTGGGTATAAGTGACGAAAGAAGTAGTCGCGGTGTAGTATTATTGGCACATTTATTTAAACACACACAGAGAACCATTCAATCACAAACTGACAAAAATACAGAATTATTCCGCAGGCCATTGTCATCAAATCTTCATCATCAATGCACGATAATCTGACATACGCCTTCACATACGCACCCACAATCAATGAATTCAGTCCACACAATGTCCAATATAAGATATAGTAACTAGTACAGTACAGTATCGTGTATTGTACGTGGTAAAATAGTTAGGGTATGTACAGAATGTAATTGTAAGATTGCAAGTTGTACACTTTCTCCACGTTTTGCAGCGCAATAAGTGCCACCTTGAGTGCCTGACTTTATTTGCTGTACACGTTATATAGACGACGGAGCGCACGCAAGGGCCCTCATGTAGTGCCGAGCGTGGCGTCGTCCGCGAATCGTGCCTCCCTCACTCCAATACTTACCTTGATTTCGAGTAAATACTAGAGGCTTACATATGTTTGCTTGTTAAGTGCATTAATTTTTTTAATAGTAGGTTCCTAGTATTCATCATCCTTGAATTTAGATAGTCCTTTAAACAGTAGAATGTTATACGAGGGATAACCTTACATGTTATACAAAGAGTTAAACGTATGAATCTACACAAGTTATATAATTTGTGCTTTCCAGTCACTGCGTGCCCCGCTCTAATTTTTGCCTCACATGTATACACTGAAACTAAATGCTAATGCCAACTTGTCCCAATGCACCATTCCCGTTCTCCCGGGTAGCCTCGGTAGTCTTGGTTCTCAGCAGAGGTTTTGTCATTTCCTCCTACTGTAATACTTCAAAGCGATAGAAAACAGATTTGAGGGCGGGAGAAATTAGGACACCAGCACCGTAATGCTGGGAAGAGAATTGAGTCACAAATCATAAACCATGTTACCCCATTTCTAATCCTGTCATTTCCTCACTGGCCATTAAAAAACTTACCGAAATTTATAAAGATGGTTCCCCTTGAGCACCCTCATTATCCATGTATACGCATAACCAGCAGAAGGGCTCCAGATCCATGCAAAACACCTCTGAAAAACTGGAACATGAAATTGAATTCTGTGCGGAAAAGAGACGCCAGCATTACCATCCATCTAGTATTGCACTCCTACTAGGATACGCATGGGTCTGGCTGCTGTAAGTGAGGGTCTCATACCTCTGCAGATTGTGCAGGCTTAGTTACTACAACCTCTATCGCTTGATAGCAAGGGCCCACACAGTATTCTATGCCATTAATATCCACATTACACAGTGGAGGGATGGCTCTCTCCTGACAAAGTTATGGAGAACTGTAGCAGACGCTGATTTTGGATAGGAGCAACTTACCATTCGTAACTGAATTCGGAGCTCACAGATTCACTCGAGGGCCAGACGATGGGAGAATGCCCGCCAGTATTGATTTATTATGTTGGATGTCAGTCAAAATCCATTAGGAAGCTCGTCTACTGACACTGCTATAGCAGCCCGAACAATACGTTTCAATCAACTCTCGGATTTGGATCCAGGAGGAATTTACGACAGATTTTAGCTCTCATTCCAGCGGGAGAGAGAGATGAGAGGTGAATTTGGTTAGCCTCACACTCGTGAGCCATCTTTAACAATAATGACGGGATGCATAGAGCCTTTTCAACTGTATTCCGCTCCTCTTTCTCTCTCTCCACTTAGGCCTGTGCTTCAAGCCGGGAAATTCGCAGAGATATTATTTGGTTGAATAGAGGAGCGTGGAACGGATGTTCAACTCAAATTCCATTTGCCTGGAAAAGGTAATCGCTCAATACACTTTAGCTTGACGCTGACTGAGTGAGCCGGGAGCTGAAAACTGTGTTGGAAGCTGGAAGAATCATGTGTTTTAAATGCATTCCAACCTGCATATATGGGAAACAAGGTAGCAAGCTCTGATCTAGCCCTTGCGTCATTGCAGAATGTTCCTTTTTTCGAATCAAATTCAGCAGGTCCAGTCATAAAAATATTGGCAAGTACAGCGCCCTCTCCAGCTCATGTCTTATGGACACGTTCCGGAAATTAATATGAAAAATCCAAGTGAAGAGGAAATGAGGAAGCTAGAAATTCAAAGAGTTTTCCCGTATCCCACCAATAGAGACCTCACAGCATGCTCTGCTGTGTTACACATAGTATATTCTGATTCTACTGCGGTGCGAAGGATGAGAAGCAAAACTCTTAACTGATTGAAAAACTTCTGGGAAAATTCAAGCACGAAGTTGAGCCTAACACTTTGTATTCTGTGATGACTCACAGTGGATCCAAACTTACTGGCACTCACCCTATGAATAGCAACTGGACAGATTCCCTTCGTACAATAATACATTACTAAAATTAACGGGTGCATACTTAACGTACATGCTGTGCATTATGTACATTTACAAGAGTGAAAATGTGCAGTGGCGACTTTGTGAGATTCTTGTAAAATACATGTGGATTCCTATATACAGACATAATTTAAGTGACACCGAATAGAAGCTGCAATAGTAGGCATGATCGTAGACCGTACCACAACAAACAATTATTATGTCTCCCACTCATTTGTGTGTTGCAGTTATATACGTGTTTTAGTCATCACAGAAATTGCCGAGTTGCTCTTCCCGCTCATCATAGATTCACATACACCAGCTACACAAACAGTTCCTCCTACTACTATGACTACCTAAGCCTATATGTATATCTAGTTATTACATATGTACACGGTCTCAGCGCCGGCGGCACTGTCCTTACTAGTTAGAAATCCCATGTCTACCAAGTTCCAAATTATGTATCCTAAATAATTCGTGGAGTCAAGTGTCAGCAGCATACGTTGCAGTTCAGCCTAACACACACAGCTATAATTAATAAAAAGGTAGCAGAGAATGTATACATTTTGTTCGTCTCAAAACCGATATAAATATTTGCACTGTCGTCTCCAATTTTCTCTATCAAACGCCCTGTCCCAGGGCACTGCACTTGTGTAAGTGGTTATAAAACGAATGAAAAGCAACAAGGTTGAAGCCGAACTCATTTCGATCAAGTGAATCAGGTCCTGTGACATGTTATAGAGGGCCAGGACTCAAGTTACTTAAATTACAAAGTGGCAGGTTTCATGTAGCACGAAAATCGCCAGCCTCACTCTGAGCAAGGAGTATATATGTAGGACCCGATAATTACGTGTGAACATGAGTTTGACACACGGTGCGGCGAGAACTAATTTACGAGTTCAGAGTACTTGAGTACTCCAACTTGTCACCTCGGAAACAAGCTACCACTCACTCCATTAAAAAATGCATAGTCAGGGAATATTTATGTCTACTGTGCCAAGTCCCAGAAGCTGTTAGAGCAACTGTATCAGGAGCAACTAGAAACTCTGCTCCTACTGCTACTGCTCCTATACCACCAAGATAGACGGCATGTGAGCAATAGTTGTTGCTGTTCACAAAACGGAAAGAGCTGCTACTAAGTGGCAACCTGGGAATGAATCAAAGCTCATGCTCCTAGTTCCCCGTAATCCTGTCAGTTCTGCATCAGGTCGTTACTGGAGTAATTTTTTTCCGGCTGGTGGTGAGAATCTAGCAACATCAGAGGTAGTGTAATGTGCTGTTACGCATAGCATCCTGTATATAGCCATTCAGAATGAAATTTTCCTTCAAGCGGCGCAGAATCCCTTCTAATTACGACCCTATGCTGCCTCTGGATGGAAAGGGAACTGACAGATCGGGCGATGGGGAACTGCTGCAAAAGATGTTGACATAATATTTATCATGTGTAAACTTAGTGGCTTTAATCGGCAAATTAAAAATTTCTACGAATCCTTTCCGACTGACAGCCACCTGCGCCACGAAGTGGCAGGATGATAATCAGAGCGCTCCTCACATAGTTATCCCTCACAACCTGTTAGCAACTGTCCTTCATATATTTGCACACCCGTCTGGCTCGGGGCGGTGAGGGAGAAATTTATGATGTTGTTCCTTTGATTATCATTTGTGAGCATATGAGAATCCATGGCAGGACAAGAAAAGTAAAGCATCCCGGTTCCCCACAAATTCTCGCCGTCCAACACCAACAATCCGAACGACAACAGCTAGAGCAAGGATAATATGTAACTCAACATACTCTCACCGCATTTCCAGAACAACTCTCACTGTAGCTGCATTGTGGAGCTTGTCGTAAAACACCCAGGGTAATATTTCCCCAGCTGTCATCCATGTGTAAGTGGCAGTAGTATTTAAGATGGGCCAAAGATATGAGTGAGATTTTTTTCTCTTCCTCTCCTCTGATGAAACATACCGATTCCGTATAATCTCTCTCACCTCAATGTTATGGGTCCATCTCCGTATGTGTATTTGTGTGTGTGTGTGTGTGGCTGTACATCCAAGTGTGAGACCGGTTACTTACTGGCTTTTTATATATATTTGTGGTAGTATGATAATGGGAACGGCTAGAGTAAAACAGAAACCCTGTTCTCGTAAACCTTTCAGCTCCTGGGACAAATTTGGTCATGAAGGTTGTCTCCATTTAAGTGGGAAATAAATTTTCCTGCTGTTAATGTTCACACATAGTACCATTATTTGTATTATATTTACAAAATTGGTTACTTGAGAAATTTTTAGCAGTAGTAGTAGTAGCGGTGGTGGTAGTAGTTGTTATAGTAGTAGTAATAGTATTCCCCCAGATAAATTCTGTACATTTTCCCTCACATTTCCTCACTCCCACGCAAACTAGACACGGGCAGACATACAGACATGGTTATATACACTTAAACATTACACCCATTTTTCACACAAGAATCTCATAAAATCTCTCGGCCTACCTGAAGCCTCATTTATAATAAATAATCTGAATGGTAATGCACCGGTGTAGATATGCAGGCAACTGTACAATTGTGTGTGTATGTGTTTAGCCGCGTTAAAGACTAGTGTATGACCATTTGTAGGAAATTTTCTATTAATTTCTTATCCATTTACATACTAAACTCACCATACAATCTCGTCACCTTCGCACTATCGCCTACCTACCACATATTTTTCACACATTTGAGGTACAGATATAATATGCATTTTGTTCTCACAGACTCTAACACTAAAATGTACAAATGTTCAACCTTAAAGGGATCTTCAAAGATTTCCTTGGCTTTGAGCTGAAAAGCACCAACAAGTGGGATACATAGACGCATTATTGGTAGTGATAACAGCAGCAAGCCTATTCTCGTCATGAATAACTCACATCATGAGCACGAGCCGTGGCAAAAGGTTTCCCTCTGACCACGACCAGATCGATCTGCCGTAGCCTCGCAGCAGTACATCTGAGCAAGCTGTCATGTATGCTCCTGTGCTTGGAACTTTCCATCTGTAAACAGAAACTTCTAATCCCGTCATTCCTACTAGTTCCGTTCTCATCTCCTGACGTCACTACAGCATAATTATTAATTAATATTAGAATAACTCCAATTTCAGGATTCTCACATGACGGTATACTTTAGAAACACAAATACACAACCATCGCGAACGCTTTATACTCACTATATTATACTATTCCCAACACTTTAGATTCACAATTATTAGCTATTGTTATACATGTACAAATTAAACTACGCGGACTCAAGCAGATGGACTAATTACGACAGCATTGTACCTTCAAAGTGCTTCCCTCCCTGTACTCCATGCTGTGGCAGCAACTTTATAGTTCAAGTAATTACGGCAAACCTTTGCACATGTAGGGGTTTCCCATCATAAAGACAGGTGCGTAAGACTATCTCTCCCCTTCTTAAATCGTCCTGCCAATCTTTTATAGTACAGACAGACACAATAATTGAATGAGACAGTTTGAGGAATGAGCCACGGGCTCGAAGCGTTGTAAATCTGGGTATGGATCCAACTGCGTGACGACGACAGTCATCACTGTAAAGCTCCAACCTTTATCAAACTCCCGCGAGCAAGAAAATTTTCCTCTGGGCAAGGAGCAGCTTGTACATGACTATGCAGGAGCCATCCCGAAAACCACCACCATCGCGGAAGAGTTAATGCAGGGAAATTTACGAGTGGAGTCTGCGGGTACGAGCAGCTGCTCCCGAAATTTTCTATGAAGGAAATGATGATGGGCGCGTGGAGTTTCACACAGCTGTGAGTCCGGTCTAGCAGGCATACATTAAATTAGAGCTCAGAGGAGAAAAATTCTTGGAGTATATGTTAGGTGTAGGGACAATGTGAGAGAGGAACGTAACGGGGGGATTTCCGAGGAAGGAGTTGAGTGCTGGGATAGGAGAGCCCGGAGTAATCTATTTAAAAACGGTGGTTCCCACGATGGGAACGTCTTGAAAATGGCAATCCTGGAGGTCGTACCCGGCTCCGGGAAGGAAGATACCCGTGTTCATAGCGACTGGCAAGGAGTCCAAAGGTGCCACGTTAGAAGATGTAGTCGCCGCCGCCGCCGCATTTGCCATCATCACCCCCTGGTTCTCCTCATGATTCTGTCCCTGTTTCTTGCAGAGGACGGGACGTCGAAGTGCGACAATTATGAGGGCTGCAATGGCTAAAGTAGAAATTATCGCTAATGCTAGTATAAGATAATTCACAACGGGTCCCTCCATTTTATGGTTACCTGCAAACAACCAAAGAGACACAGTCGTAAGTCAATGCCATTAAAACAATCCAACGTATCATCACCTCAATTGGAGGAAGGCTCATTTTCGCACCCTTGCAAACCCAGTACGTAATGGAAGCCACATTCCCCAGGAAGTCATTCCAGACTACTTTATCACCAAATTAATGTGCATTTCTCCAATCAATACAAACGAGAGGTATCATTAATTAAATGGAGAAGGTGAAAGAACAAGATGCTTTTAACACCGCATAAATTCTAACCTCTCTCACATTTTAATTATGGTCATTTGGACACGAAAGGATATAACCTCCCAATTTCATATGTCTACATTCCAGCCCGAGTCAATACCAGCGCAAAGGCAAACTACCGAATAGAACGAGCAGAGAATTTATCATCTTGACAGTTGTATCACGCACAACTGTTGTACCATACTACATTCCGAATCTAACAAAATCCTGGCTTCTCCTTTTCTATCTACCATCCGGGATTCTCAGACCGGCAAACCGCATAAACCGTTCCATTCCCCACCTTCTTTCCACATAAACCTCCACCAATTAGGATGCCGAAAGCAAACAAAGGAGACGTAGACTAGAGGCGGGATCGAGCTGGAGCCTGGAACATTCCACCAGCCTAAGTCTCCTCAGTCACACACACAAGACTGAACAACTTGAAGTTGTGGAAGCGACAGCTTGAAATGGATGATAAACTCGGTTGACAAACGTAAGTAACCAAATCACAGGACCACCGAGCTTTCTCTCATGCTCCTCTTTCCTACCCGCGACCATCAGAGGTTTTCGGTGGGAAGCTACTCAGGAGGAAAACCAACAACAGAAACTGACAACAAGATTTCCATTATCTCCTTCCGTTCTTTACTCACCCGGACACGCTAAACCATCTAATTAGCCACACAACGCTGTCAGACTACAATATTGGAGATAATGCAGAGAATTTCATCGGAAGGATCTTTCATCTTTGCCCGACAGTAAAAATCACCTCTCAAAAAAGACCTTCGATGACGCCGATCCATTCTTTTATACTGCCTTCTTTCCTTCCTCCTTCCCAAGCTTTAAAATAGCGCTATTCAAAATTAATCAAATGGTTCTCTGAAGCATAACCCTTTCATTTCTAGCACAATTTAAGGTTCCTAATACACTGTTTGCCTATGATGAAATGAAACTTTTCTCCTCTGTCGATAATTCCTTTAGCTAAAAGTCCAGACTTAAAAAGATGCCAGGATCAGAGTGCTCATAAGACCTTAGATAAAGGTAAGCCACCGATACATCAGGTTAAGGATTATGCCACACTGCAATACTCCATCAAGCTTATTCAAAAACTTAAACTTTGTTACCCGCTCCACCATTTGTACACACCTTCTAACTATATTGTATTGAAGATTACATAGCCCTAAACAAAATCAGTTTTGTGATGAACAAATACTTTCCTCATAACTTACGAAAGAAAGCCTACTTGTGCCTTGTTAGATTAACATTATTCTGGTCGTTTTATGTACCCAATCATTTGTTAACAACTACCAAAACTTATCCTTCTTCATGTAACGAACCTGAAAATCGCGGGCAACACATGGTCGTAGACGTGGGAGTGATAAGGAGACCAGCGATAGCTGTAAGAGTGCGCTCCTTGTAGTTTTTATGCCGACTCCTCACAATGCACTGTAAATGCCAGGCCATTCTTCGTTATGTGCATAGTATGTCCTCAATAAGAAAGTACAAAACTTGCCAACATTACTCTGCTGATGACAGCTGAAACAGAATGCCAATTTATTTTTTCGGAGCCCTTGTGCATCCCATACTTCGCGAACCTTTCACTGCCCACCCGGACAGAGTAGGCAGTTGTCCCCATGACATTTTCCATGAATTACTGTTTCATTTCCTTCACCGGGATGAAGCAATATAGGCAAGACATGTCCATTTAGCATTTGTTTTCGTCCGCAAGAGAAACTCTCTTGCAGTCAGCTTCCCTGCCCTCCTGATCCTGGGTTTTTTGCTCATGCGCAGGGATCATCAAGAGGAAAATCTGTACTCATCCTCAGTTTTCTCTTACACACAATTTTGTGTAATGGTAGCTGAAGTGAATCAATTTCTACAATTTCCACGTAGTCTTGTTTCGTAAGCATCCAGTCAATCATCCAGATGATTCAAAGATTTAGAGGAAAAACTTAAGATGACAATGAGTAAGCTGCAGTTATTACTTAAGGAGTACAACTCTTACAGAACCGGGAATATTAAATATTTTCTCTATTACTGAACGATCCCTCGGCACATGAATCCTCCGTGGTGACTTTTTGTACCTACGATGAAAGCTGAACTTGTTTCTTCTGAGATATATGGATAAACTGCCCATGTGGTTGAAGATATGATACGCAAGATGGAAGCTGAAGATGATGACGGTGATCAGCTTGAATGATCACAGGAGGAAAGGGAAATATTTCCCGTAACATTTTCTCCTGCGCCCCAAACCTCATGCATTATTTCCCGTTACTTTACGACCGCAAAAACTATATACATGTACGTAGGATCTCATTGGTACCTCATAAATTCTCAATGTGTCTCCTAGGTAATCGGGAGGAGCCTTCTTTCCACGTGCGGTAGTATCTCTGCCAGACGACAGACAAAACTACTTTGCTCCTGGCACTATGCAGAAGGGCAGACTATGCAAGTGTTTGCAAATCATTCACATTTTCCACTCGGGTTTACCTAACATATTTCCCAGGGAAACCTATTATATAGCAACCTCGTTGCCAAGTACTCTGAAGCCGGGTTGAGCCCCACTTTATGGGAATGTATACGTAGTAGTATCCGAAGTAGCCGAATGCCAAGTCTATGTTCCTGCCAGTAATTGAGAGCATATCCGGAGCAGCCCAGCTGCACTACAGTGTGAAATCAAACGGAACGGAAACTGAATGAATAATACAGTGGATTCCCTTGTGGAACTACGTGGGGATTGTCTGCTTTTCGACGACATAGCACTGTTCCGGAGAGTGATGAAGACGGAAAAACGTACTGTGGCCATTGGAGCTGGAGTCATTGAGACCAAGAACACGAACGCCAGCATTGACGGAACAAGAAGTGATCAGTTCACCATCCACTGGAATCCAAGTCCCATCCCTGTCACATTTAATCCGTCCGCACTGGTAGGAGCAATTAAGCGTGTAGCCCGCCTCGCACACGGGTTGCATCATCTTCCCCAGTGGATGTAATGAGGATGCCGAGGTCGTGGACGTTGTCCATGCGGTCCATGGCTCGTCCGAGCCCACCACGGTGTAGCCACCGTTGCTAATAGGTGGTGGTCGACCACAGTGACCGTCGGCTTCGGGAACTGCAAATATAAAGGGAAATCCCGCAATGTTAGTAAAATTTGCATCTTATTTTAAGGCTAAAGCACATTTCCATTTCAGTTTCATTTTCCACACTCAATAAGATCAGTTTTGGAACTTCTGAGCCCTCACTATGCTTCTCACACTTTTGGGCATGGCTTGAGCCCACAGTACAATTTCCATAAAAAAGCCAGTGCATCTCTCTGGAATTTGTTCAATTCCTATAAAAGAGACGCACACTGTGTGTGGCATAAAGAGTGTTGGAGCGTCGATTTCACAGGGAAATCGAGTGTAAAAACCTCCCGCCGTTTCCCTATACTGGGTGCATAGGGGAACACAATATGTGGAATTTTCATGGTGCCTTTTGATTCCCCATGCAGAGCACTATTCCAGACTCGAGTGCGGGAGGGATATGGAATGGTCAGAAACACATGCACAGAGGGAAAGAGTGAGAGCTAAAAGGTCATTTTCATGGATTCGCTCATGTGGAGATTGCCAGTATTACACACGGAGATGTTCAGACAATCATGATGATAATGACGATGATGCGACTGGCCAGGCAATTCCCATTTACTCAATATGGTAAAGGCAGGAGCATGTAGGAATAGGGGGAAGATTCCTCAGAGCAATGCTTGTTTTTATGATTATCATCTTCACATACAGAACCCTTCCACAGGGCAGATCAAACAATGTATGGTCGAGATATAATGTGACCGGCGTTTTGCCTCGTGTCTAACATTTTACTCCCTCTCTCTCCCTGGCTCCGTATAACGCCCATTGTGTCCCTATATACCAGACTTTCTGCGGCTCGACGTTGAGCAGGCTCGATGAAAAGTCCAAGGAGGGCTTTTCCTCTTGCCGGATCCAAAATAATTGACCATAAAGATTTATATGGTGCTCAATGAGGCCGGATTGGTTGCTTCTGTGGTATCTAGCTCCGGCTCTCTTGTACAAAAGCGAGAGCTCCCCATCATGCTGCAGTCCATATAATGTGGGTATGTTAGCATGCTGTGCGTACTACATATATTTTATGGCCCGAGTCGTGTCTATATCTCTGTGCAACCACTGCACCCGCCCGTGCCCTGCCACATTCCTTTTCATTCCACAGCTGATCTGGAACATTTATGACTCACCTTCATCCAACCCGATTCATGCTGATGGAATGATATGAAATATTCCAAATATTATTCCCCTGCCCCCAACAACGGCATTCTATACGAGTAGCGGGGCTCTAATGTGAAAATGTGCGGTCTCGTCCATTAATCGGCGAGCCATTGGGCTCTGGATTCGTATGAAAATTCTTCAAATTAATTTCCAACAACCACTTTGTTATCACTAAAGGTTTTCACATTGTAACACCGCCCTCAATTGAGAGCCGCGGAGCCTTGAGGTCTCCCAATAAAAATTTGTAATCAGATATCCCAACTAATTTGTGTCGACGCACTAGCCTGTGTAATTTAACTTTTTATTTTATCATGGCAAGCGCCGTGGAACGGTGCGGAATCAATCCTCCTCACTTCTCCCGCATGATCTCCGGATAAACCGACCAAGTTTATTGCTGCACTCACGAACTAAAGGACGGACCTGGGGGGCGGGTTGACGTAGAGATTGTTTGTTTGGGAAATTATAGTAATTTCACTGTGAAAATTACCCAGTTCCAAACTACAAATTGAATCCTATGCTCTGCCCTTTAATACATTCAACATATCTGCTCAAATTATCGTGATAAACGCCGCTCCGTATTCCAGTCACGGACGGAACAAACATAGCCCCTTCTTCGTCACGCTCCACCATCATTACCATCAGCAGACAACAACTAGCCTCACGCTTTACCAGACCAATGCAAAGTGAATCAATGTCCCAAGAGTTTCGACTGAATTGGAAGCATTTGAGAAAATCCTCACATTATAATACACATAAAAATCCAGCCGGTGAATACACATTATTAATCAAATTAGAATGGAGCAAGTAGTGAAAATCACATAACGTCAATTACTACTACGTAAGCAGGTGTTCTCCACTATCGTATTATTATTTCCCCAAATGAGACATTTTGGGTTACAAATTTGATGATTCCCGTACTTTCGGACGGATTCAAATTCGAAAACTAGTTTCTAAACTTCCTCTATTACCCTCCGGCTAAACCGTGAGATACCAATGTATCCACGAACAAGGTGATGATAGCGTATACAACCACAACACGCGAAACCCTTCAAAACCCACCAAGTTTCGAACGAAGCCTTATTCCACTATTATTACTTCGTGATTACTTTTTGAAGCATATAAACTCTATAGAATTAACTGTTAATGACAAAATTATGAGCTGTGTCTACGACTAGGCTGAGATTTCTAGGCAGAGATCCAAACTCATCTTAACGATCACCTTCATGTCAGATGAGTTTGGAAAGAGCCGTGTACGAGCTATAATGTGGCTAAGGGCGTAAGAGCACGCAACCGCACAGGCGTTGACGGCGGCCCTTCAAACGCGTTTCAGCCATCATCCACACATTATGATATGATGATCCTCTTTGCATATTTGAACCACGTCCTCGCACTCAACGCGCCACCACATACACTCAAACACGTTAGAACGGGAAGGGAAAGAGAAACTTTTCAATCAGTTTAATTCTGTCCTGTCAAGTCTGATCTCCTTTGTAATCTGTCCATGTTATACTGACCTCTGGCCGCGTCAAAATTCCGGAATGTGCCTCAAAGACAAGCTGCGCGGGACGACGACACATAGGCTCACCTGCTGAAAAACACGGCGAGTGGCAGATGAGAACAACATGACCCGGGCTGTGAGAGGGGAGCTGTGGCAAGTGTGGAAAATAGTTCTTTGTGTCTCACCCCCTGAACTGCTGGTGCACCATGTATCATGACCTCCCGGATCGTCGTCGACACTTTGGTCATTGTGAGCGACTAAAATTATACCTGGCATACATGGAAGTCCTCCATGAAATTAACCCTTTAGATTACCAACATATGCATGCGTACAGCATATACTGTCCTCCCAAGCATCGGATGCAGTCTTAGACACACAGTCGGATGGAAACACACACACACACACAAATGCACACACACTTCCCCAGGAGTAACTACACACAGTTGTAGTACATTCATTATACCGAGATCTGAGAGCTGAGCCAAAATTATGTCGAGTGGAGTGGAATTTATGTGGTACTCCCACAACGCGCCTCGTACACTGTAACTCGCACCAAGAACAGTGTGTGCCCATAAGTACACACCTGCATTATAATGCTAACCAGTGGAAGGCATCCTATTCCCACCTCCAACCCGGTTCTATTCATACCTAAATTCCTTTGAGTTTTAACGACATTCATTATGACAGTCCAACGGCTGCACAACACACCGTCCTATCATCGTCATAAAATCCACTGGCTTACAACCACATCAACAACAACCCTATGACAAGCTTACTATCATACTATATAGTGAGAGCCTGGACAAGGTAAGCCAGCCCCGCGTGATCTATGCCTTTGTGTACACACTCTCATGCTGAGCTGTTTACACATATCTCCCTCCTATTTAAAATTTGACAGAGAGCCCACATTTCTGATTTTTCTACGGTCTCATAAGCCTCTTTACACTTTTCAACTCGTCTTTTCCCTCCACGGCGTGTGTTCATAATCACAGATGCAAATGCATATACGGAGCGTCATCGTAGCCGGAGTCCCTTGACAAAGTCTCCGTCACAATGTGAGCAACATCATATCTCATCTCTCTCTCTCTCTCTCTTCAACCAAACTCACTACCAACGCCACAGTCAAGAGCAATGAGGAAAACCGCTGAGGGTTGCCAAACAGGGGTGGGATTGCGGAAGCTCCAGGCATCAACAAATCATATTCCTACATACACACACAGGCAGAACTGAAGCGACAGCAAAAATTATAATTTAAATGCGGAATACATACTCAGTCGAGGCGAGAGCAATGAGAGTATGGATCCGCATATGTAATGCCCTCCATCACAAATACCACAAACGTAAAACATGCATGCAGGACGAGCCCCGTAGACGCCTCCGAACGACCCATTCTTCCTTATTTTATTGAATTCAATCCTAATGCGATCCATCCCGGATCATCAATCCATCTAGGACTCAGCGTAGTGCACGGAAAGACGAATATATGGGTGCGAAGGACAAGATCCAAACAGGCCCGTCCCCGTCATTCCACGACACTTTTTTTATCCTACTGGAAAAGGGATGAGTTTCCTCCTCCGCTCTCTCTCCCTCTCTGTCGTCGTCCCCTCTCTCTGGTATTTTCAGCTGATCTTAATCGTCACATATTACAACACATCATTCATCCAATAAAGTTATTCAAGATGAAGCTTGAATGCTCAGCGGTTTCCCCACCCTTCCAGCAACCACCTTCGGGTGACACTTTCCCGTCAGGCAGACTATCCGTAACACCTTCCCACGTCTAAGAGATGAGTCGGGGACGACGATGAGAGATAGCCTTGGTACTCCGCACACTTGCTGAATACAGCAAAATTTCATCATACGTGGTTTACCTCACAGTCAGCTAGCCAGCCAAAGGCAGTTCTATCCCTCAGACGCAATGTTGATGCAGTTAAGAAGATGCCTTATCCTTCATCCAACCACATCGTTTCCCACCAGCATCCCGCCATCCTACCTGCACTATTCTGCAGAACCCCAGCTCAGTTCCGGAGGCTATACTTTTGAGTACACCACACTATGATGCTACCACATCAGGGCAAGAGCCAGCAGCCAAGAATCGATTGGATCCTATTATGCCACCACCACTGCCTCTCATCCGCAGCCTCATTACTACGTCTTGAGATAGTGGACGCGATAAGCGTGTGAACGGGAGTAACTTGAGCGAGGAGCGAACTAAACCCACAGAGCTAATTGATTGACAATGGTCAGAGGAAAAACTGGGTGATTGAGTAATATGGATTCATAAGTACGTGTGGCTGTGGAGAAAACGAGACCTGAGCCAGACGTCTCCCACCTTCATCATTCAGACTGTAGACAGGCTGGAGTCCGAGTTCAAAGAGACTACTAATTGAGCCCCGACTTCCTCCAGCCTGTCCACTGAACATGAAGAGATGCCACTATTAACAAGATCATCATCGTCGAGTTGGCTATGAGGCGCACAATATACGCTGGTAACGTTGCGGTCTGGACTCGTGGAACATTGCAAAGCTAGAGAGGGAGAGGGGAACGTAAGCAAACAAAATAATAATTTCCTGTCCCGTAAACACTTCAAACATGGACCATAGGACTGTGCGGTTCTGCGGTGGAAAATGAGAACCGGAGTGCCTCCAACAAAAATAAACAATCAGCCTGTGCCAGTCAAAGGGGAAGATGATCATTCTGGAATATTATGCGTGTATATACGAAATTCAAATACTACTCTGTTTGTGTGTACCTTCCCAGGAAGAAGTGGAAGAACAACAAGTTCCTTCAAATGTCTTTCCAACTGTTACCAATGCTTCTTGAACTACGGCGCATCATATTTTCCCCCGTTGTACATGATCGAAATGGAAAAGATATGTGAATATATTCTCTTCAGCTTGGTGAAAAATTAAGCCCGCAGTTGCAGCATTTCTTTTCATCTTCTTCCCCCCTCCTCTAAAACCAGTCGTTTTCAACGATGAGGAGAGAAACCCATTGAAGGTGAATGTTCGGGTGGACGTGCCCCCGTAAGTAATGGGGATCAGGTTGATTTATCTCTGTTCTACGTCCTGAAACCGAGCTACTATTAACAACCATTGTACCCACTGATCCCGTCCGGATTGTTCCCATATGTTCATGTGTTGTGCTCTGCCGTGTGTGTACACGTATGGAGAAGAAACACACTGGTATGTGCGCGCTAGGGGTACCCCTCTGAATCTCTAATGACTTTGCAACTTTCCGGTAGCGGGTGGGTCTCACGTCCGCTCTGATGTTCAAGGGGGAAATGCAAGTGAAAGACAGGGATGCTTACTCAGCTACCTAAGGGAGAGCCTCTTCCGCTCGCAGTATCAAACTAGGTACTTCAAAAGTACAAAGCCGTGGAACATGTTTAGGGTCTCATTATGAGTGGGAATAGCCCTTGGAAATATGGAGCACTATTAGGGTAAAATCATGAACATTTTTGTCATTATTTACTGTGGAGGGAAATTCTGGAAATCATAGATTGAACCCGTTAATCTCCTTGCATTCAGAGTCCGGGTCAATAACTAATGTGGGTTCCTTAGGGCGATATGTCCTGCCAGCCTTGGTCTGAAAATCCCTTGAAATCCTTTGAAAATAGCTTCAGAATACTTTTCCGTTCACCACTAACTTGCAAATTAAAGGGTATTTTGCAGAAGTTGGAATTACATATTGAAGAGCTAAGCTCATACCATTACAAACATTGGCTCTGTTGGGGAAATTCACGGAATTTTCCGTGGATTTTAATTAAAATGCCACGAATTAGGGATTAGCAAACTAATTAGCCCTATGTAACCTAAAGTACTTTGGAAAAGAGGTACAACTGTTAATCACTAGCCCCAATCCCCCAAATGATTTGCACAGGTTTCAAACTTGGGAGGATCAGAATTTACTGTAAGAACTGCGTACCCCCGCTGCAGGGGCTTAGTACACACACATTAGAAAAGAAACATTCAGGACCAACTTGTTCCTGTCGAAGTGGCTAACATCATGGAGCATGTATAACGTCCAAAAAAACATGTCCATCTCAATGTAATGAATATGCCAATAATGTAGTTTGATAAGCGTATAGCCTGGATTCAAGTTGAAGAAGTGTGGGACGAACAGTCAGTAACAAAGAGTCGTAAATAAGGGTGAAGGAAGTGTGGATCGTATTCGGCACTGATCAAAATCAAATCATCCATGTCTTCCAGCCACACAATATATACACATACACGCCTTGAAAATAGAGGTTTCGAACGATTTGTTACTGTAAGACAAATCTTTTCCCTTGTACTCCGAGGCTGGGAAAAAAGTTGTTGGCACGGCTCTCGCAGTAGCAGTGGTAGAAGCTGTGGACTTTGCACTTAACCACAATGAAGTTGGAAACAGGAGCATATTGTAGAAGAGGATTGTACCTACAGTGGTAGCCACGAGAAACTGAGATCGATACTTGGCTATTTATCAAATGTTGATTGTTACCCAATTCAAAATCTGCATAATGAAAACAACTGCTCGGGTACTCAGATCAGATGTGTGAGTCTCGCTATGAAGTCACAGAGGATCACATTCCCAGTTTTCTCTTTCGTTTTGACTCTTGTTCAGTGAACCACTCACATCTCCTCGCTCCCCTCACAAAGAAGCCTCTCCTTCACAACTGTACCTTCAGCTCATATACATTGCGAGCGTTATGGATGACTCAGTGGTGTGCAACTCGAGTTGAAATATAGCTCCCATCTCAGTCAGAGAAGCATATTATCAAGAACTCCTCGCTTTCCTTTGTGTCAACTTACCTGCGCCTCAGTGAACCCTGAGTATACGGATGAGGGAAATATTGCAAAAATATTGTTTGTGTGCGTATGCCTACATGTAAGAGCTCCTTATCCTCCGTAACTGCTTCCAACTTATCGATTTGGGCGGATAAAAACATGGGGAAGAGTAAGCGAGCGAGAGGAACTTTCGCAGCATACAGACATGGAACACAAATATACAGACATGCAACAACCAACTGCTCACTTTTTCAGACCATGGGCCGCATATGCGTCTTCACTGGATTATTTATTGAAAACGTCCAACGCGTATCCGCTTCTCGCTCTCGCTCTCTCTCCTTATCCAAGCCTCCCCCGCCAGTCTCTCCATGCTCAATTTATCTGATTTATGACACCGCTCCTGCCCACCGCTATTGCCATCCCGAACGTCAGCAGGTAACCCCAGAAGCGAAGTATAAAATTTCAACTGCTCTGCATACACGGTGGAAAATGGAATCATCAGTTTCCTTTCACAGTCACCTGCACTAATGTGCGAGGCTGGGAAATGGCTACCACTGTCCCATAGTGTACAATTTTCCCTGAATCACAATTCACCACAGAGAACCCATTTCTGACGGGGAGAGTGAGATTCCCTCTCGCCGATTCCACTATGCAGCGGGAAACTAGTGTGGAACTTTACGAGATTACTATACATACATCTGAGAAATCCCATTTCTCGTAGATAATTGCGCACAGTTTAATCCGAAAATGAAAAATGGCGAAAGTTAGGCTGATCCGTTTTGGTCGGATAATTAATTTCGGGGGAATTATTGACAGCTGATCCAAGGTGTAGTAAAATCCTCTGTGCGCAGAAGACTCAGAGCCCAATGTGAAGTCAAGGCTAGTAAAACAAAGAATTATTTCGTCTGCCCGAGACGGCAGAGAAGAATCCCCTCATCCACAATGAACTAACGATTCCGGCGAGACTTCTAAAACAGCATTTATCGACTACTCTCCGCATTCGCATTTTACACAGGGGCACCCCGGCAACCACCAACTCCGGCGATTCCTTCTCCCCTGAGTATCTTCAAGAGTTTAACCTCCGATTTTTCCTCATTTTCCCAACCTCTTTCTTCCTCATCATTTTCCCCACCTTCTTCTTCCTCCTCATTAAGGGGACCTTCTAGTTCAAGGCGCCCACGGGATAATTTGAAGGACGTGAACTGGGCTAGAGGTTTATTCTGGGCAGGGTTATTTGGATTTGCAGAGATAAAAACAGCCACGGTACTACTGCAGCCATTGATATAGAACATTCACAGTGAGAACCATAACAGTACATCGCTGATGCCATCAAATGGACAAAATTCTCTGCATGGAGGCTAAAATTTACTTGTTGTGCAGCGCACAGAGCACAATGTGATTCCTACAAAAAAGTATGAGTGACTGATGTAAACCGATGAACCTTGATATTTGAATGGACATCGGATTATAGGTCCCTTTGAACCCCAAGATTTTCCTTTCCGGGATTCCAACAAGTCTCTAAATGTACGGAGGAGAAGAATGGGAAGGATTGGGTGATATCAGGGCTTTCTCTTATGGCCTCGGATAGGACGCCGCCATCAAATATTAAAGTTAAGAGACGGACCGAATGAATGGAAAGTGCAAGTATCGAAGGAGAAACCATGGGAGAGCTTACTAAAATCGGAAGCCATGAGCCACTTTCCGACCTTTCTACACACGCACAAGTCGATCAATATTTCTGGTCAGGAGCGGCCCTCTCGTCTAGCTGTTGCATGACTCTATCTAAAAGTGGAGTAAAAGCTTTTTAGTGGCTACATATACTCAGAGTCTAAAGGGATATATAGAGAGCCAAGGAATGACTACGAGACTTCGAGCCATTGAATGTACGTTTGTAAGTAATAAGTAAAGATATCCCAGACAGAGTGTTTGGAATACACCGTCTCAGATGCTACGGCCGTTCCCAAACACAGCATGATCATCGTCCGCACAGGGTAAATTTATTCAAACACATTTCTCCAAAATGTTCCACAAGTATAGTTTCTAACTTGAAGATCAAAGGGTCTATCCACGCCCCCGTTCAATGAAAAGGCTAGCTCACAAGTGTAGAAATGTATATTGGAATCTTTGGTCCGAAAATCCGTGAGTTTCAGCGCAGGGCCATTACAGAGGCTCACTATTTTAACTTTGTCGTCCTTTCCAATCCTCTCATACATTATCGCGCTGGAAAATACTTTGAGGCATGGGAGCAACATGGTAAAAGTGATTGCGAAGGCGAGGGAAAGTGATGTCAAGTAATCGGGTCGAAGCTCGAACCATCCGTATTTCTGAAGGGCGTCGTTTAAAACAGATGGGGTCTAGGTCTGCTTGGTTAGGTCTCCTTAATATTTCACAGGAGTAACCCCACCACGGGGTTATTCAGAGATCACAAGGAATGTAAAACTTGTGACATATTCAATCCACCGGAAATCACCGACTGAAAAAGTCGTGGAACGTAGCCTCTAGGAGATGACAGGACCCAGGATATGACCAACCACGTTTTCCGAAAAGTTGCACAACTCTCTGGAATAGCCTTGCTCTGGAAAAAGTTCCAAGCGGAACCTCATGCTCAATAGGTGTCCGTTTACATTACTGCCACTTAATCATCAGCCGACTGACACAAGTACCAGTGGAATCAAACCTGCTTGGTCTGCTGTAGCGATCAGGATCAGGACTAACAAGGAAACTCCCCCAACTCTCACCTATGCACACGTCGGTGACTATGCGCGATCGAGAGGTTTTCCAATAAGATTAAGATTACCTAATTCCCAGTATCGGGAATTCAGGTTTGGGTAAGTCATAAGTCCAAAAAAGTTTTGACCACTCGGTACCAAAGGCAGAAGTACCGCATGATGAAAAAATCAAATACTATTAGGATTTCTTAGTTTTGGATTTCGCATTAAGTGCTCACTAACGCGCATAGTCACGAGAATGGCAAGAAGTCGGCATTATGCTCATAAGCTCGTACGTAACGCTACCAAATTTTTGAAAAGAGTGCAGTATTGATTTTCTCAACTATCCGAGAGCATATTACCGGCATGCAACAAGTGGGGATTAATTTTTTGCAGGTTTTTCAAAAATCACTCGAAATTGAAAACAGGGATTTTCTTATGAGAATTAACATTTCTTCATCATCACGTACTCCCTCCTTTGGTACTAATTTGATGAAAAATTTGAGGGTTCGGAACTCAGCCAAACCTGAATTTCCGTACGTAGGATTTTGGGACCCCATGGTCTTCCTGGAAGACCTCTAAATCGTGCATATTCACCGATTTGTTTGGAGGAAGTTCTGTGGGCAAATGTAACTTGGTGAGAACTTGTGCCTATGGAACATCACAACGGATAGTGGATTCATTACAGTGACAGTTTACACAATCAATTTAGACGTTTCTGTGACGCCCTAGTTCAAAAATGCTGGACAAACCATCATGTCGAGCTTGTATGTTTTATAGTCGCACCTTTAGAAGCTGTGAGCGGATACGGGAGTAGAACCCAGTTTAGTTTGCCCCCTTTAATACAGTCACTCTTTAATGCGGTCATAAATTTTCTGCCCTAGTGGCCCAAGTGCATGTTTAAGCCATCACTTTAATACTCTCTTTACTGCGGTAAAAAATTCCTGGTCCCGAGAGGGCTGGAATAACGTGGTTCTAATGTATTCACTCCACATCAAGAAGCTATCACACGTATATTCCTGCAGAATGTTTTCGTCTAACTTAATGAAAACCGAGACGAACTTCACAGCGATGGATTCAGTAGAATTTTCACCAACACAAGCGCGTTGGTTGATGGAGGGTTACCGGACGTATACTTGAGGACAACCAAGTCGTCATTAGTGTGACCTTGCACGCTCCAGGAAGCCGGAAAAACCAGGTTATTTTTCTCCAGGCTTCGTAACCCGTGCAACCAACACTTCTCTGGCAGTCACGAGTGTAACTTGGGACCTGGGTACATGCTTACGGAAACTCGGAAACTAAAGATTTCTTCGTGACAGTAATAACGCATTTATCGTAATACAATACCAAAACCGAAAAATACAGGAACAAAATGTAGTAAATAAAGACGTGTTGAATAAATAAAATGTCAGAAACAAACAGGTAGAATACAAGAGGTGTCACAGCCTAATCTCCTTTCTACGAGGAGATTGGGCTGTGCAGAACATGAGGAACGACGGTGAAGAAAAGCATTATCGAATTCCTCAGAATTTCTCTCCGCCCACAGAATTGTACTGAGGAAAAATAAATTTCACCGCAAAACCAATTTCTCTTCGGCTAGGGGCTGTCCAGATATTGCGTATACACTTGAGGGGGTGGGGGAGTCTAGCTTGCTATGACGG